>OZ024855.1:52963663-52976163 GCA_964017155.1 Oasisia sp. SBJ-2009 | reverse complement strand
GCTGCCACGGGAAGTCATCGGCCGGTCGGCCTGTCCCCGGGTCGGCGCCATGTAAATGCCGCGTTATTAGAAATGACAACTTAACAATTTCGAGGGCGACTGCATATTCGACAGTCGGGACGATGCATCAACAGGAAATCCTATTTAACTCAAAAGCCCAGTTGCGTCAGTCCGTTGATCTGTGCGTGTTGTAGTACATGCTCCAGTAACTGACATCCTGGGCTTGGCTCTGTCTCTGTCTCTCTCTCTCTCTCTTCCCCCTCTCTCGGTCTCTCTCTGCTGTCTCTCTCCTCTCTCACTCGCCCTCTGTCTCTGTCTCTGTCTCTGTCTCTGTCTCTGTCTCTGTCTCTGTCTCTGTCTCTGTCTCTGTCTCTGTCTCTGTCTCTGTCTCTGTCTCTGTCTCTGTCTCTGTCTCTGTCTCTGTCTCTGTCTCTGTCTCTGTCTCTGCCTCTCTCTCTCTCTCTCTCTCTCTCTCTGTGCCCCCCCCCTCTCTCTCTCTGTGCCCCTCTCTCTCTGTCCCTCTCTCTCTATCTCTCTCTATCTGTCTCTCTGTCTCTCTGTCTCTCTCTATCTCTCACTCTCTCTCTCTCTCTCTATTTATGTGTCTGTGTGTCTGTGTGTCTGTGTGTCTGTGTGTCTGTGTGTCTGTGTGTCTGTGTGTCTGTGTGTCTGTGTGTCTGTGTGTCTGTGTGTCTGTGTGTCTGTGTGTCTGTGTGTCTGTGTGTATGTGTGTATGTGTGTCTGTGTGTCTGTCTGTCTGTCTGTCTGTCTGTCTGTCTGTCTGTCTGTCTATCTGTCTATCTCTCTCTCTCTCTCTCTCTCTCTCTCTCTCTCTCTCTCGTGTTTGACCATAATACATCACCATATCACTATCATCATGAACATGATTATCACCACCATCACCACCATCGTAATAACCTAGGGTCGCTATTGCCTTGTTAATTCCTGGCTTCAGTGTGTTCATACATCAGTGAGCAGTTTGTATGAGACTCGACCTGACGATAGATGAGTCGACTCCGTATCCGAAATGTTCCGCAAATGGTTATCATAGACAAAACAATGCATGCATGCGATCGGCTCTGGGAGTCGGCATCGCGTTTCTACCCAACCTATGCGACGCGAGTGTGCCCAAGGGCTACGAAGCGTTGTTTATTTTGCACCCCGTACAGAACGAACTCATGACATCTCTGTGCCGCTGGGTCTGGCTTCCGCGGGAACGTTATCCCACTTCCTAACTCCCATAGAATATCCCCCGCAGTAGAGGTGTGTCTGGCATGCTGGTCACGTCACCGCACCGCTCCATCTCGGCGGTGATTGCCCCAGCATGGCGTCCATGCTCGGCCAGCCCGCCACAGCGAGCACCAAGTGTCTCGACTTTGTCTTGCCACCTGATCTCTTGCAATTTCCTCAGGGCAACTCACGTGGACGGTGGAGTGGTGTATCTCATTGGCGTGACGCTGTTCCACAGTTCAGTTCTCGCACGCGTCGAATAGTGTACTCTACTTGTAGACTTTCAAACAATCTTGTCCGCTGGATTATTCGTATTGTGTTTGTGTTCGTAGGTGGATGTGTGAAGTCTGCTGAAGGTGACACCTATTTTGGCGTTCCGTCGATGCCTGGCTCGTAGGTGATGTGAACGATTCGAGAAAAAACGCTACCAAGGTAGGAATATGTGCTATTGGTAACTGGGCGTGGTTAGATATGTTGGGGTCATAGCTCTCTTGTCTCCGTGCCCGTGCCCGTGCCCGTGCCCGTGCCCGTGCCCGTGCCCGTGCCCGTGCCCGTGCCCGTGCCCGTGCCCGTGCCCGTGCCCGTGCCCGTGCCCGTGCCCGTGCCCGTGCCCGTGCCCGTGCCCGTGCCCGTGCCCGTGCCCGTGCCCGTGCCCGTGCCCGTGCCCGTGCCCGTGCCCGTGCCCGTGCCCGTGCCCGTGCCCGTGCCCGTGCCCGTGCCCGTGCCCGTGCCCGTGCCCGTGCCCGTCCCCGTCCCCGTCCCCGTCCCCGTCCCCGTCCCCGTCCCCGTCCCCGTCCCCGTCCCCGTCCCCGTCCCCGTCCCCGTCCCCGTCCCCGTCCCCGTCCCCGTCCCCGTCCCCGTCCCCGTCCCCGTCCCCGTCCCCGTCCCCGTCCCCGTCCCCGTCCCCGTCCCCGTCCCCGTCCCCGTCCCCGTCCCCGTCCCCGTCCCCGTCCCCGTCCCCGTCCCCGTCCCCGTCCCCGTCCCCGTCCCCGTCTCGCTCTCGCTCTCGCTCTCCCTCAGCTCTCTTTCCCCCACTTTTCTGACTTGGAACCTTCATGCAAATGGAGGGTAATGCATCACCGTCCTCGCGTCCGTCCGGTCTTAAGTAGATAGCGCTGTACCATCGATACACAACCAGCATCGCTCACAGACAGCATCACCTGTTGCGATGACGCAAAAACGAATCGACGGCTACACGCTGTTTAAAGGACAAAAAAGTTAACTGTTTCGTGGCATACACCTAATAGAGTTAATATAAAGTAACAATTTCCATATATACTCAATTGTTTAACGCCAGCGGTTTACCAGACAAATATTTTTTAACACCCAGCCATCCAAATACTATGCGCTACTCCATCTTAGACGAAGAATGACGTCACGACGGTGATCGAGGCGCTCTCCACGTAGATTCCCTGCATGGGGTTTGGCTGTTGTCATGAAATGGCTGCAACTCGGCAACGCGCGTAACATGCTGATGACGGTAAATATAAAGTTGTCTATTATTGTTATCGCTGAAATCATCCCATCAACTGATGATACATGTCTACTTCAAAGCATTTCTCCTCGAAATGGACCGAACAAAGTGAACTGTACTTAGACTGGAGGGATTCCAAACAGTACGCCCACAAATCACCAATGTGAATCTATTGCTTCAATACTACCGGTTGTTTCAACTATTATTGCAACCGTATGCCGAACAGTAAGGCATAATTACTCAAATTTACCATAGATTTAACCACAGATTTAGATATACGTCTATAAGCAGCTGCTAGATGTCACGCCAACTGAACGAACTGTCGAAGACTCGAAGTTGTTGACCCTTAACAACGTCGCAGGAAGTTGACCGGCTTCAGCCGAGACATAGAATGCCGCGCGCTGAATGGCCAAGCCAAGTTAACCCTTCACCTATGGCGGCGTCTAGACCATCGTGGATTTCGTTAGAATTGTAGACTTTAAAGTCACATTCTGAGTAAACCGCTGACGTTAAAAATTTAGTATATGTGGAAATTGTTACTTTGTATAAACTCTATTAGGTGTATGACGCGAAACCGTAGTCTTTTTTTGTCCTTTAACGTGTGAGTGGTGTGATGGCGTCACGGTCCAGAGTGTCCACGATATGAGAGAGAGAGAGAGAGAGAGAGAGAGAGAGAGAGAGAGAGAGAGAGAGAGAGAGAGAGAGACCCTGTAATGTGGAAGGGGACATGGTCGTCATGCCGGACACGTCTGGAATACATCGTGCATTGTAATGGTCTTTGCGTGCATCGTCAGCTTTTGATTACTGCAGTAAATAAAAGTAATTGTAACACTTATAGGACGTGTATATCTTTAGAAATTCAAGCAGATACGGGCAACATAGAAAATCATTTCGCATAATCCTAAATGGGGAGCTGGAATAAGAACTCGGCCGAAACAAACCGTAGCCACCGGGTCTCTTGTATAAGGTGTTTCTGATGTCTACCTGTTATCATGTAACATAACACGCAACATTAACACGATACAACCGTGATGACAATGGTCAGTGTCAATAATTAATTATACGTTTAGCCGATGCTTCGTTGAGAACTGATGAGTACCTAGGTCACAAATGCACCGGGGACTTTTCAGCAAACACACGATCACCCAACCGTACGTCAAAATCAAATGCGTTACCTGTGTGACCCATTAAAATACCCACCGGCCGCATTCTTCGCGTTTTTCGCTCCTTCAAACCGAATGAATCGACGGTGATACCGTGTGGCCGAGATACCAACATACTCGAGGCGAAGGGTTTCCTGTGATTGACTATCGACCCACATTTCACTCGGAAGTGTAGCTATTTCCGGCCGGGCGATTGACAGCAATGCCGTCAGTCATCCACATGTTGCGTTGAATATCGGTGTTACTTTCCGACCTTTGAGTTGTTGTGCGGGCTGCCCGTCTCTCTGGCATCGGAAAACAGTCTAAAACGCAACCGTGCACCGTTCGCAAATACATTAAAAAGCTCGTTTGGCGAACGCCTTCGAGGCACCAAATGCAGGTAGAATCTCGATGGTCGTATTTATAATGGACCCACCCATGTGTGTAATAAAATAATTGCACGTGTTTAGTTACGTCACCGCGGCGTTCAGACGGTGTCAACTGTTCGTTAACGTGAGTTGGTTTTGGGGCGTGCGTGTCTAAAGGGTCGGCGTGATTTAAGTCGTTGGGACGTTTTTGCAGTGTTTTAATATTGCGCCAAACCCGCAGTGGATAACCCCAGGCGTGTGGAATCATTTGTTCTCTCGGTCGATAAAACCGACCCGACAACGGCGGAAACCGCATTGAATGGCGTTCGCGCGATTGAATTAAAACGACTTTCGCGCTGAAAGCAATCTACCTCCGACAGCGACCAGCCGCGGCCGATGTAAACACACCCGTTTCCGCGATGCTCATTGGTCGAGAAATAGGTGACAATATATCGGGTATATAAATACGACCCGGTTTGCGCGTTCGGCTCTCCATAGCCTCGAGGAGGTGGGCAGGAGGCGGACTAGGAGGAAGGCACCGGCGGCAGTCGGATAGCGGGGAACGACGACGGCGATCCTAGGGTTGCTAGGCGGGCGGGCTGTAGAGTCGACCAGTGGGCTGGCTACTCAAGGGATAGTCCGGGCGTCGGTGTGTGTGGTCAGGTAAGACCCAAGTTTACGTCACCGCTCTCGGTGACAATATACGTTTAAGTGACCTTTATTTGTGTCGGTAAAACGTGGACTTTATATACATCACCAATTGATATAATGCGTTCTTTATATAGGGTCGACGGTTCTTTTTGGGTCTACCGCAGTCGCTCGTTCTAGCGCCGCTGACTCTGTTGGAATCAGCGGCGTACGTGACGCGCAGGGGTGTATAGGGAAATGTTTCCGTCAGCGGTTTTCACAGTGTTGTTTCAATAGGTATGCCAACGTCATCATTCCAGTGGTGTGTAGTTGTACTGTGTAAGCCTGTGAGCCCGGGTAAGTGAGGCGTTGGCAGTGCCCTGTGGTGGGGTCGACTTGGACGGGGCCTGCCAAGGGTCGGGTAGACGACCGTGGAAGCCAAACAGCCGTAGGAGAGATAGACAGGCAGATAATCGGATTACCGTAGTGGGCCTACGCGCAGAAAGAAATGCTGTGTGTGTGTGTGTGTGTGTGTGTGCGTGCGTGTGCGTGCGTGCGTGCGTGCGTGTGTATGTACGAATGCGCACGAACGTACGAATTCGTGTGTGTGCATGTGAACGACTGAGTGAATGAGTGCATGAGTAAAGTGAGTGCGCGAGTGCGCGAGTGAATGAGTGAATGAGTGAATGAGTGAATGAGTGAATGAGTGAATGAGTGAATGAGTGAATGAGTGAATGAGTGAATGAGTGAATGCGTGAATGAGTGAATGAGTGAATGGGTGAATGGGTGACTGACTGAGTGAATGAGTGAATGAGTGAGTGAGTGAGTGAGTGAGTGAGTGAGTGAGTGAGTGAGTGAGTGAGTGAGTGAGTGGATGAGTGCCGAGTGGGTGAGTTACTGTGTGACTAACTGAGTGAGTGACTAAATGACCGTTAAAGTTACCGAAGCAAAGAGAGAGAAAGAGAGGGGGGGAGAGGAAGGGGGAGACTGAAATGGGAAGCGATGACGTGGGAGGAGGGGTAGCTGGGGAGAGAGGAAGACAAGGATCGTACAGCGCCAAGGGAAACCATACTCCTGCGAATCAGCGGACTCTTTGATCACTTTTCACGCCACCTGCGTCCACATAACGAGCCGCGCGGGGGGCCTCCCGCACTTACGCGAGACGATCACTTTACGAGGCGAACTGACAGAAAACGATTGTGCGACTGACAACCATATGCTGCACATCATTTGGGGGTCCATAATATAGGTCCACACCATACCATTCATTCTTCATTCCCGTGAAAATGTCAATGACGTCCTGTAGTTGCAGTCAGTAATGACACCACGGCAGTTGATGGCTTTTGGGGTGACTGGAGGCTTTTTATCACACAGAACCGTCACTCTGATGTGATTGGCTGTCTTTACGTTTTGGGGTCGTCTTTCTGGAGTCCTGTCAGCGTCTCTCCCTCTGCGACGTCGCGGCTTGGTCAAATTTGACTGATTGGCTAATGGCGTTTGTCACCATTCAAGGCGGCCGCAAACTTCCAGCGACGGCGACGAATAATAGGCTGATTCAAGTGCCGGTTTTGTGTTCTCAAAACACTGTGCAGCTGTGTTTTGGGCGTACGATGAAATACTTACGCTCGGGGTCAGTGTTCAGACAACCTATTGTGGCTCTCGCTGATAAAGCGTTCTAACGGGTAATGATTAATGGGTGTTTTGTAACGGTGACGAGGTCGACCCATTAGGCAATATCTCGCTGCGGGTGGTAGCGGGGAACTGGTGACGTATGGGACGTCCATTTTGGAGGAGGATTTCTATTGGACGGTGACGTCGAGACGTGGAGTTGAATGGGGTGTCGTGGCGATTAATAAACTCGTTATGGCGTACTGATTGGCAGCTACGACCCACGCGTTGTTGTCATAATTGACGCGAGGTTAGAGTGACATACCACGCATGCGCAAATGCGCACGATCACAATGGCGGAAGTAAATAGGACGTGTCGACAGTTTAACGTTGTACACCCCATGCGTCATATCACCGAAATAAATTTGTACATATATTTTATGTATGCGAAACGACAGCAGAACTGGCAGTGAATGTTTACTGGTCAACACAGTTGCCTTGAATAAGCGCGAAACTTTATTTGCAATTTGGATGTTCCGCGCCATGCAAACAGTTGAACAGGACTAAAGGGCAAAGCGCTTTGGTCAGTCGCAAGGATTGGATATTACGATAAATATAAGAACTTACCTATACGTTTACTTTTTAGCATGCAACGACGGGACGTCTACGTAATATTACACCATTTTACATTAGAAAATATAATGTGCGTCTTACTGTGCCGGTTTGATGTACACTCGCATGAACGATGCATGGGAGGTCTGTATTTAACAAGGTAATGAGAAAACCCGCGCTGTTTGGGCGATATTCAGTCACCCCTAGGCTGACACGTCATATCACTTACACCTTCGGAGTGTAACGGTTTGTTTCATGGCAACGTCACGTCTCTGCCGCGTGCTAAGGTAACTGACACTCATAACCTGCCACTGTCTTCAACGGTTCCTTTGGGCGGCATTGTGTGCATTACGCTTTGCTTTAGACACACACCATCATTCAGAAACGATCTAACGTCACGAGGAAGTATTCAGCCACGGCATAAGCAAACACTGTGTGCATAATCCGAGTGGGAGTTGTAGCCGTGCGAGCGACAACACGACAGAACGTGAGGGTGTGTTGGTACTTGGTAGTGTACCCAGGTGTTTACATTGGCGTGTTGCTGACCTCAGAGATATTGTTGTTGGACTTTGGCTGAATTTCGGGGTTATTTTTGTAAGTTTTATTTCAGGTTTGAGTGTCTGCGTAAACGAAGGCAGATCACCGTGTTTGCGCAGCGTGTTGTGGACAAGTGTGTTATACGTGCTTGTGTGTCACGTTAGTCATTGTGTCACGTTGATGGTGGTGTCACGGTGATCTATGATGGATTCCAGTCGTATGTTCGTTGGACTAACTGGTGCAGGGAATCATTTTTACACTGGAGTTTATATAGCGAAAGGCTGGAGTGTATCTAACATACAGGCAGCTATGAAATACGGAGAAATATATACGTAAGACATTCTGGGACACAGAGGTCCACTGGGTGAAGAAGGCTGTATCGCAATGGAACGGGTTAGCTGCCGTTACCATGCCAATGGTGATGCTGCGTTTTTATAACACGGCCACATTTCCACTTATCTCGCGTTTCGCAACCTGTGCAAAATTTTATAATCTACTGCTAAGCTGATTTAGAAAAGCAACGTAATTTGATTACATCTACTACATAAGAACGCGTGTTGTTTTTTTGCGCGTGAAGCGACACGCCCGTATTGTGTAAACGACGTCTTCTAAAGTACTCCGGTTCTTTCAGCCTCCAGCCAGGCAATCCCACCCGGGCTAAGTGTTTGTAAACGGATAAGCACAGTCCCTTGGCCTTAACCCTTTGTCTGCCCGGTGTGTATAGATGTACTCCCTGGAGGGCGGATGTGACGACAGATGTCCGCTGGAGGTTTCTCTGTAGCGTTGAGCAGACCCTTCGTGCTGACATCTTTATACGATGTGTTGAAGCGACGGCGCGTCTGTGGTACAAACTCCAGTCGTCCGACTTTGAGACTCGTTTCAGCGGAATCGCATCTGGAGCGGAGTGTGGGCGCGACCGTAGACAGTCCTAAAAGCGGAGCTGGTCCGCTACAGAAGATGTATCTCGATCCGGAGCGAGGGTGTAGGGGCAGGCAGGGGTGTAGATAGCGGGAGGTCGTACGTTGGTTGTGGAAACGCTGTCGTCGACGTGGTCTTCATCATCACCAGCATCGAAAACAACAACACCATCATCATCATCATCATCATCATCATCATCATCATCATCATCAATATTACGACCAATACCATTTTCAGCAGCATCATCAAATACCACCACCACAACCGTCATCAACATCACCATGACCACCGCTACTATCACCTCCACCACAATCATTATAACAACCACTGCCACTACCACCAACACCACCGCCGCCACCAGCACCACCAACATAACCACCACAACCACCACCACAACCACCACCACCACAACCACCACCACCGCCGCCGCCACCACCACCACCACCACCCCCACCACAACCGCCGCCATCTCCATCTCCGCCGCCACCCCCACCATCACAACCACCACCACCACCACCGCCGCCGCCGCCGCCGCCGCCGCCGCCGCCACCGCCACCACCACCACCACCACCACCACCACCACCACCACCACCACCACCACCACCACCACCACCACCACCACCACCACCACCACCACCACCACCACCACCACCACCACCACCACCACCACAACCACCACAACCACCACTCTGGATGTCCGTGTCCATTACGGCGTTGAGCTGCACTTACTGGGTCATCGGGGACTCACTGGACTGGACACTGTCCGCTTTCAGGCTCCCTCGTAATCGTTTCTGCGTGAGTTCCGTTACGTTGAGCTGAATGGGCGCTTGCTGTGTGACGTGGTTTCTGTTAGAAAATATATAAAGGGCGGTACCTGTCGCTCTGACTTCGGGGTGGATTTAGGTTCGGGGTTGGCGACACTTCATTATTATATAATCGCCAGTCAAGAGTTTATCTCAGTCGTGTATGGGACGACAAGGTGGTGCTATGGACAACAAGGTCACTCTTAGCTGGTGTTGCTGGTGGAACCAGAGGGGGGGGGGGAGAGGGATAGAGAGGGGAGAGGGGGGAGAGAGAGACTCGTGTACTCGCCCCACCTGCCCGCGTCTGGGCGTCCTGCCATCGCGCTATTCCCAGAAAAAATCCCAACTTCCCCCGCCAACATTCTTGGAAGCTATCTCCCGCAACCGAAACCCCCGTCCTACTGCCAAATCTACGATTTCGGGATTGTGCGTAAATAGTTAGGTAGGCCCACGCATGCTTTGATGTCTTACCCGTCTTCTGTGGACAGCTAAAGATTACTTCCATCAGCGTGATACCACAACAGTGTAGATATTTCCACAGCCGGGTTTCAATGCCACATATACCGACCACAAACACAGATAGTTGGAATGAGATATAATAATACAAAATCGGTAATTAATTCCAGCATTTATTTATGAAGTCGTTCTTGTATAATTCGGTCCACTGTATTAAATTCGGTCGTATCTTTCCAACCGGTCGCGTTGGATATAGAAAGAAACACGAAGAGTTTAAGTTAGTTTTAAAAATAAGGCCTACTTCTTGATTTCAAAGATGCAACACAACAGAATAGTTAGTATAATATTGTACGATCCTACCCATCCTCTGAATGAAGCTTTTCAGAAACTTCCGTCAGGGAGACGTCTAAAGGTTCCACAAGCTAAAAAGAACCTATTCAAGAAATCGTTTATACCGTCTGCCATTTTAATTTTGAATGCTAAATTGTTGTGATATACTGTATACTTTTTATATTCCATATACTTATTGTATTTATTTATTTAATCTTATTTATTTACCAATTTTAGTAAATATTAGATGATAAATGTTATCATATTGTTTCTTATCAAAGACCCTTTTAAGAAATGTTACTTGCTTATTTATTTATTAATTAGAATATTTATTGATATATTTAATTTATTTACTTTACCCATTTTAGTGCTGATTATTATTATTATTATGTTAGTGTGTCTTATCAAACGTATATAACTACGTAGATATACCGTACACTCATGCACTCTGAGTGATACCGTGAATCACTGGCAGGGGTCGCCCACCCGCTGCCTCGACCCAAAAAGCTATCTCTGAAGATCGAAGAAACCAGACGTTGAGCGATAGCAACAGAAGCCACCGCGGTCTGATGCAATCCACCCAGCCCGTATATATCATCGCCGTGTATTCTCACTGTTAATGCGCTGTACTCGCAGTGTAGTGCACGCAACAAAAACACCTTGTTTAAAAGGCCGAGAATGCAGATAACTAAGCGATATGATCATTAGGTACGGGACATGTTTTCTGCTTTGACCACGCGAGGCAACGATCAATGGCCAATTGACGCAAGATCACATATGAGTTCTCCATAGGCGGCCATTGTAGCGTTTCCTTCGTCCCCTGCCAGGTGTTTTCAACTAGGCTATTTGTATTTTCAGACATGCTATATAGAATTCGTGAAATTCTAATACCTTATTTTCCCACAATCCAATCTCTGACCTGACACCCCTTAATCTCTGCTAGAACCAGACACTGGTTTGCCTGGTTCGTACCACCAATCAAAATTACGCCTGTATATGTACGCAGAAAATCACCGATTGACATCTGTCGTAGTTTGGCAGCTCTGATACCATGCTGCACGAATACATAATTCATACTCACTCATAACTAAGCAAGTCCTCACAGAAATTCAAAAAACCTACGTAACACCATTTATAGTGGGTACTTTTTCGTCGCACGGGTAATAACGAACGAACTCCTTATAGTGGTCTTACTTCAACTGCAAGTTGCACGGATGAAGACGAATTGTCGATAGAAGACGTTCTGTGAACGAATGGCGTGGCATGGGGATGGGTTTAGCGGCCTGCTGAGCGATATACATCTATGATCCTCGACGACTCGAAGTCGGGAGAGTAGATCGAGAGGGATCGGGTCCAGCTGAACACACACGGGCCGGATCCTACGCCGATAGCGGCCTTGGTCGTCTCAGTGAGCGAGAGGGACTCGGGTGAAGAGGGTGTCTTCTTCTCGGTCCTCCCAGCCGTCAGCGTACATCAACCGCTGTTGTATGACGCTTATCTATGCCGAGACTCGTGGGATGGATTATACGGATGCGGTTAGTCAACCTTTGCCGTAAATATGCCATTGTGTGTGTAGTTTTCGTTTTGAATATGCATGATTCGTTGGTGGGTTTGTGCTGGGTTGTTAAGCCACATCACTAATGCTTAGGATCTATGTAGAGGCATTGTGTTTTCATGCACAGTGTGCGTACGTTTTTGTTAGAATGAACACTTGAAGTGGGCCATATATCGGAGCACTCTCCTCAGAGAATGCTGACTGGAATGCCCTGTATTCCGCACTCGTATGAAAGCAAGTGGCTGTATGCGCATTCGTCAACGTATTTAAGTTCTCATGATGCATTTTACAAAGAGCAAAATAAACTATGAAGTGGGGCATTAAATCGTGTTTTGTCGTCGTCTTTTTTTGGAACCAGTTCTGACGTCAATTCGACAGCATCGACTGAGAAATGTTTGTGTTTACATTACGAAACGATTACGTATCTCACAGGATGCAAAAACCTATAGTTTGCACAGCAGACGAAAACAGCTCTAGCATTTATGGATCCCGTCAGCAAGCTACTGTTGCGTCGGTTGTTGGTTGTATATTGGTTGTGGACTGACGTGCCGACGACAACACCATTTATCAATCGCAAACCCGCTAATTCAGGAAGTCGTATCTGCGTAGATTAGATAAGAATGGCGCGCGATGTTGTATCTCTGCGCTCGTATCTGTTGTGTTGGCACAATTCGTGTGGCGGGTGCCAACAGAAACACTTCAGCTATGTCATAATGTAATATGGCGGCGTGTAGTCTTTGTACCATACTCAGGACCCGTCACAACACTTGCAGTGACATTGCGTGTAATTAGCACACTCGTATCCGCACTGCTGACATTGACCACGTTAAATTATATATC
>OZ024855.1:52901163-52958663 GCA_964017155.1 Oasisia sp. SBJ-2009 | reverse complement strand
GCGCCCGAAATCGACGCCCCAACAGGCAGGGATCTTGTCGACGTCCGACGCGGCAGATGCGGTCGAATCCATCAACGGCGGAGGATATATCGGGGAGAATAAATCAACGGCCACACCTCCGGCCGTCGTGTCGCGACCTCTCGCGAGAGTTCGGCACGCGCTCGGCGCACCCACCGAGACATTAGGCGCGTTAGTCGAAATTAACGATTCGTCCACCGTTCGCGTGTCGTGTTCACACATGCACACCTGTTTCGGGGGAGTCAACGAAGGACATGGCAGTTCCACGTTGTTATGTAGATCATATCTCATATGTGTTATGCTTAATTATGATGAACAAATGCGACGTACTTGACAAAGGAAGGTGTCCAGACGTCGGTTTTGTTTGTACGTGGTTGGGTCACACAATTGAAGTGTTTATTATCATATTTTTTGGACTACAGAAACAGGTAATACATTTTGCAATGATGAGGATGCATAATAAAACGTAGTATTTATAACACATTTGCAGTATGTACCTCATGATAAGATTTACCTTATGACAATTTTAATTATTATCAGTCAGTATCATCATCATCATCGTGAAGTTTATATGTGGTAATGATTACCTTCACCAATGGAAAATCGCAACATTAGATTGGTTAGCTGAAAAGGTGATGGTCCAGCATTATTCAGTTTGGGTTTATAACTGTTCATTACGTATTGACTGTTTGTCAGTCTCATCCTGCTTATGTTGCCTCGTCACAAACAACTTTCGATGTATTCATAAACGATGACGGCGTTACAGTTAAAATAAATGAAAATATATATATAATTAAGTCACTGCGTTTCACGTAATCGCGGTACAGTAGACATTATACGTGTATGCATGCCATGTTTATATGGATATTCCTAGAGGTGTTTTATCTACTGTAGTATTAAATATCCGCATGTTTCTGGAACACCCAATTTCACGTGGAATGTTGCGTCTGACTTACGCGTTGGGACAGCCGGGTCTGTGCGTGGGCGAGTCCTTGTGGAAGATCTTGATTTAATCGACGTTCATCCAGCTACATTGGTTATGATTTTAAGGAGTGATTTGCAAGTAAATGATAATACATAGCGCCACAGAAACATGTTGGAATGGAGATCTGTAAGACATGGTAATGTTATCATAAAATAATAATAAGATTTACACGTGACTGTCTGTGATAATGCGATATATTATGATGTAGTCTCAAAACATTTAATACATTCTGTGTGTGTGCGTGTGTGCGTGCGTGCGTGCGTGTGCATGTGTTTTGTGTGTGCGTGTGTGTATGTGTGTGTGTATATATGTGTGTGTGTGTGTGTGTGCGTGCGTGCGTGTGTGCATGCGTGTGTGTGTGCGTGCGTGCGTGTGTGTGCGTGGGAGCGTTTGTGTTTGTGCGTGCATGTGTGCGTGCGTGTGTCTGTGTGCGTGTTTGTGTGCGGGTGCGTGCGTGCGTGCGTGCGTGTGTGCGTGCGTGCGTGTGTGTATACTCTTCAATTCGTTAAATTAAAATATTAATACGATGAGACACACATGTGCTATTCATCACAACGCAACTGTCATCCCTCGGCACCGTTGGAGGGGAAGGGAAACTTTACTTTCAAAGGGCAACACCTTCGAGTGTCGTCTCATCCCCACAAAGGCGGCCGCGACCATGTGTGGTGTGGTGTATACCTGAACGTGCCTGTGTGTCTGTGCGCACGAGCGCTCGTTCGAGCGTGCGTGCGAATGCCGACGTGTTGTCGAGTCACGAGACGTTGTGTAAGCGGCCCGCGTGGCGTGAGTGATGGAGGTTGTTCCGGAGGCAGTTATTATTATTCCTGCACGTAACCCGACCCGTGGACGAACCCTTGCTGTCGACTGTTGCTGCTGTTGAGTGCCGTGTGGACAGTGACAGATGGCCGCGGTGAGGCATGGGCCACTTCGTGGGGTTTCGACGAGCGTTGACGTGGTCGTTAGGTCGTCCGACTCTCACGTGAATGCAGGCCGGGTTCGGATCCACTCTGTACTGACTTCCTCTCCAACATCTTGTCGTATATTTTTAAGAGCTGTACTATTACATACCTGACACTTTCGTGTAAGCACCCGTCCTATTTACATTCATTGCCTACATGTGTAAGAAAAACTACCCAACTTCGATCATGTAGTTTGGATTTACTTTGTGTCCCTACAGAGTAAATATTAACATATGACAGTGTTTTTGTAACTGCCGAATATGGAATATGCATCCTCTCAGTTGAAACTATTACACAATTCCGCCGTCATTTAAAACATACCTTTATAACCTTGCGAATCGACCATAGCTCCCTGGCGTGTCAATCCAACTGTTGGCAAGTGGAACATTGCTTACTCAATCTGAGATTGTCCTATGCGTTTGTTTAGATGCGCCTCTGGGCGATATATTTCATTGGCTTTAGGCACAGTAGAAGTAACCTTATTGTTACCATGGTTGTGGTTATTGTTTAGCATCTTGGGCAAGTTCTTTGGCACTACTAGTTCAATATTTCCGAGTTGATTCAGGTCACTCAGCCGCAGCAGTGAGACACTGGTGGGTATTTGTGTGAGAGTAGCGTTAATTGTGGCGTGGCTGAATTCTTCTCTGAAAAATCCACTCTGAACAAATATGTGAGCGTAAAGCTGTGTTAAGGAAAGACAAAACGATTTCTGAGAAATTCTCTTGACTTTAGTACAATAACGTTTTTTACATTTGCAAGAATTTGGGCGTCTTGCAAAATACACAAGACACGCTTAAATAAATACGAGAACATTCCGCGCACGTTTAGTTGGCGGATAGGGCGATTATTTTAAGGTGATCAGTATCCATTAGTGATCCATTTACGCTGATGTTGGATGAATGCACTTAGCTGGATGTCATCTGTGTCAGTTACACACCCAAATGGAATTAGACTGCTCCCGCAGAGGGAAAGTACCGAGTTTGGAAACAGGAAAAGCTCAGGTACAACTCAGCCTCATTCCGTGACTTGGCCACATCAAACCAATGCACCCACCAGCTGCCGTGTGCCACAGTTATTGGAAATACCTTCTACTCAATAATCTGTATTGACCAATACAAAGATGCAATAGTGTTATACGGATACGAAATGGTCGTGAGTGATAACATGAAATGGTTGTGTGTGATAATACGTGAAAGAAATATTTTTCTCGAGAGTTATACAGACGACACTCGTTCTACGGTCACTTCGGTAATACAGCCACCTCGCAATATATGCCACAATGGAACTATCGTTTATAGAACAGCGAAGTATTTGAAATAAATCTTTCTAATACGGTCACCTTGTTATTTAAGTCAATTTGGCCGGTTCACAAGGGTGGCCTTAGTGGAGAGGTTCTACTTGTAGCTCCGCAAACATTGGGCGAAAGACTTCACACGAAATGGGAATTTCAGTCGGGTTTGGTCTCGTTCATCCTTGGTTGGCACGTAGGCCTTATCCACTTGGAACACATATACCTCGGTGTAAAATGGTAGTGTGCGTACAAGAAAACGGCGAAAAGCATTTACTGGAGACAAGCACGCAACCTAAACAATGGACTGTGTACATCACGCGAGAAGGAATTCCAATTGGGTTTGGTATCATCCCTGGTTGGCATGGCACGCTGGGACATACCCCTTGCCTTCCCTCGTCAGGCAACTAAGCTGCGCCACGTGGCGTCAGCTATGTGGCGCCCAGTGGCGCGGTCAGCCCAGTGGGCGGGCGGGAACGCCGGGCAATCAGCTGCCAGTTAGCGGGAACGGGGAGGGAACCAGGGAACGATTTACGCTGTTAACAAACGATTTACTCGCACAGCGCGCTCTGGGATATCGTTTACGTGTTTAGGACACAGAGAGTTCGACCCGTGCTCTCTCATCACTGACACCCTCAATACTGGTCGGTACATCGGCGACCACGAACGAGGCGTTACGTATAGGTCGATTTTCTATTATCGCGGGAGTCTGTTATTAGGTTTGTTTTAAAATGTTTATGTTCTTATGACTTTACTGAATATCTTGAAAGTATGCAACCCGCTAAATTGTGTTTAGTTACTCTAGAAAGGTCGTAGCAATTTTCGCAGTTTGAATATGTTCACCACGTAACACGTTCAAGTGGTAAACAAAACACAGTAAACAAAACATCACGTGTCACAACAAGCTTTACTTGCAATGACCCGAGTTAACTGCAATACTTTTCTGACATCCAACGTTCGCATGTTTTAGACAGCAAGTCTATGTCCTGCTACGTCTTACTACACGGGCTAATTTTGGGTAAAGAAGTAGACATCCTCCTTTGGGGAAGCAAGATCGTCCACTTTAGCGTCCCCGTGTTCGCATATCGATTTGGTGTATGACGTGTTTTTGTGTTTCCTCTGCTTTGTGTTGATATCAATATTGACACTGATACGACGGCGATACGAGTGACGAGCTGATTGGTAGAGTCGCTGCGAATCCTTCTTGTGAGCTTATCTACATCACCAAAGAGTTCTTTGTTTGTCGGCCTATCGCACGGACATCTATAGGGACATCCTTGGCATGCTGGGAAACCCTCGTCGTCTTGTCTAATATTGACAGGAATCACGGCTGGTTTATTGACGTTTACTTGTGTTACAGTGCTTACGGCTGTATTGGAAACGAGTAATTCGTTTTATTCTCTGTGATAAATAATTCAGTTTTATTCATTAGTCATTTTTATAGCAGTTGTATCGAATCGATGTCTACCGGTGCAGTAACAGCCGATGCCGTTCGTACGACATAACACGAATGTTCCGGGATACATAAATCGTTGAAAACACCAACATTATTTTGGAATTATCTCTGAATATCTCTAACAAAACGCCGCTGCTTCGACCGATGTTTTAGTTTAAAATAAATGTTTGTATCCAGACAATTTTAGTTCAAGAAATGATCCTAGCAAAATTCCCACTGGACAATTTGATATAAAATCAGTGAAAACGTGAACATATCGACCGATGTTGCGCTGGACTTCTGTCTGACCCTTGGCGGGAGAGAGAGAGAGAGAGTGGGCGAGAGGGAAACACTCCCGACCATTCGGGAGTCGGGTGTTGGGAATGTTGGCCTATACCTGTCGGTTATTTCTGGGTGCCCGGCCGGCCGTGCGACCGGTTGCCTGGGAAAGGTGCCCGCTGCCTCGTTGTACGCCGGTCACAGTCGACGGCGATCTACCGCAGACAGAGGTAGGCCGGGACCTTTGGCATGGATATTACCTATTGCCGAGAGTTTCACAACTTGGACCTCACGTGTTGCAGGTTGACAGGTAAATCGTCAGCGACAGGGTTGGTAGAGGTTTTGCAGATTAGTGTATAATTCACACTGCATTTTGCCTGTCGTCGAGAAATGGTGTAGACGTTGGCCATGCGTTGTTGATTGATGTTAATGGTGTTTATTCTGTCATTTCAGTCTCACCGAAGTCGCCTCCATGATCCACCGGCACAGCGGCTACATGATCCATTAACACGGCGGCCACATGATCCACTAACACGGCAGCCACATGATCCACTAACACGGCAGCCACATGATCCACTAACACGGCGGCCACATGATCCACTAACACGGCGGCCACATGATCCACTAACACGGCAGCCACATGATCCACTAACACGGCGGCCACATGATCCACTAACACGGCAGCCACATGATCCACTAACACGGCAGCCACATGATCCACTAACACGGCGGCCACATGATCCACTAACACGGCGGCCATGACGGATGTCAGCGCAGTGATGACTGAGCAAATTGTCGGCGGGTCGACAGTGGTCGGCGGGTCGACTGCCAAAACGACGGCCTACACATTTCGCGGTCGCGTCTACACGCCGGAAGGGACTCTCGTGCGGCATGCCGGGAACGGCGCGACGTCCCCGATGGACGACGGCGGCGTGCACATCATGCTGGACGTCGGCGTTTTCTGTCCCTGCTGCGCGAAGACGGCAGAGAACATCACAGTCGGCGGCCGCATGGTGGCGTGCAATCACGTGACGTCACGTGACGACGCCGACTACGACCCCGTCACTTCCGGTGACACGAAGGCGCAGTTCGCGCGTCGCCTGCAACACTTCAAGGAGCTCGAGTCTAAAGGCGGCGACGGGGCTGGCGGAGAACTCCGCGTTGACGTCAGCGAACCGATGACGCCACGTGAAGAGCTGCTCAGCTTCGTGTCGGACCTCAACGACATGTTCCGGCCGAGCGAGGCTCCGTCCCCGGGCAGCGAGCGCCCCCTGTCGGCCGCCGACAATCGCTCGCTGAGCTCCCCGCGTACCCCCGACAGCGCCGGACGCAGCAGTCTCACGTACGCGTCGAGCATCTCGGAAAGCCTCGAGACGTCTCTACGTAGCATCAACGAGCTCGCCGACGAGTGGGGCTGCCGCGGGGAGGAGCCACTGCGCCCCGGAGTTCCGGCGCCCAGTCGGCGGCGCTTTCCCAGCCAGGAGTGCATGGAGTCGAGCCGACCGCTGAATGGTCACGTGACGTTCAGCGATGACGTCAGACGGCCGCGGACGAACACAGCGTCGGCGGCCGACGGCGTCGAGATGAGGCGCATCGGTGGCGCCGCCTACACAGCGAACCGGCACAAGCGCTTCAGCGACGATGTCACCATGTTTTGTTACCACAATGAGGCTACAATGGAGCCGCCCGCGCGCAACGCGATGTCCGTGAGCCCCGTGGGAACGCGAAGACCCGGGGATGACGCGTCAGGTTCCAGCAGCGACGAATCTCGCGCGCTGGACGAACTCCTGGCGGAACTAACCGGAACTAGTTACAAAAAAACACAGCGGCGCTCCAAGAGCGCGCGCGATCGCAGCGCCGGAAGTGGCGCGAGACCGTGCGTGAACGGAGTCGTTGTCGGGGCACCTTTCGAGGACAGTCCGGACGGTTGCGTGACGAACCTCCAGCGACAAGTAAGCGGACAAACGACGTCATCGCTGAGTTCTCCGCGAAGCACGACTACAACGCCGCCTGTCGCCCAAGCGACGCGCACAGATTGCGTTCCGGGTCGGGCGTGTCATCCGGGTGCCTGCAATGGCGTCGGTCCTGTTGCCGTGCGACCGACGTCACTGAGTCACGTGACCGCGCCGGGACGACGGACGATCACGTTTCACGACGACGACGAAAGCGACGAACTGCGAGAGATCGCGAGTTTGTCGCGGACGATTTCGTCCGGCTGTAGCAACGACATTCTCGTCGAGGTCGTCACGAACGCCCTCAAGCGGTCGGTCACGAGAGAGTACAGCGTCACCAGGTGAGGGGACGCCACACTAATTCGTAAATTTTCTGGCATTGGCGATTACAAATTGTGAGGCTATTGAAATATGCTAAGTACATGCAATGATATCAGAATCAGCAGTTTATACCCCGAAATCGTTTGTGTAATATTATAAAGATTCGTAGATGTACAATCGTTAAAGAGCGTCGCAGGCTGGTGTCACGTGGTTAATTCTGCCCAATGAAGGTGATACAGCTATAAGAGCGAGGAAACACTGGCTAGGTTTGCGCAGAAAGTACGAAATTGTTAGAAAAGCCATGAACTGGTTAAAAACATTTAGATATTCACTTCAGATCCTTTATTTTTGGTAAGATGAATATGCATAGGCATAAAATAAATACTTATTTCAGGTAGTGTCGTTTATAATACTAGTGTGTACACTTGTAAAACACGGGTTCCAATAACTCAAATATTGACTCTTCGTTGCGATGCTTTACGCTATACAAAATGTTTGCATTATGCAAATCGTTTATAAACGAAATGGGAGTGGGCGATAATACGGTCAAACGTGGTAATTCCGACCGTATTAATAATGAAATGTCGTCGTTCCCGCAGAAGTGACAGCCCGGAAGCCGACATCGACATGGTGCTGGAGCACGCTGACACCGAGATCTTCACCGGTGACGTCACCCTCCGTCGCGTCTTCTCCGTGCAGCGCGAGCGCGACGACACGTGCGCGTCGCACGCGCGCCGCTCGCCCTTCACGCGCCGGTCGACGCCCGACCAGGACGCTGACGTCAGCAACAGCTGCGCCACGTGCGAGCACTGCGGCTTCGCGTACGGCCAGAAGAAGCGACGCGCGTGCGAGAACGAGGCTGGACACGGCGGCGTCGTCGTGCAACAGAAGTGGTCGATCAAGAACAACACGATCCGCGAAGCGCCGGTGACGTCACCGAGCGCGATCGCCACCACAGCGACATACGTGGAGACCAGAACGAGGCCGGACAACGCGACCACGACAGCGCCGGTGACGTCACCGAGGGGAGTCACCACTACGACGTTTGTGGAGACCAGAACGAGGCCGGACAACGTGATCACGACGGCGCCGGTGACGTCACCGAGGGGAGTCACCACTACGACATATGTGGAGACCAGAAGGAGGCAGGACATCGTTGAGGTGCATCGTCCGGTGCAGGACTGGAAGCTGGAGACCGTCCACGTCGAGTCTGCCGTCGCACAGGAGGCGAGCAAGCCGGAGCCGGAGCCGGTGCCGATGTCAGTCCGCCCGGTCGACGCACGCGCCCCGGAGCTGAGTCTGGAGAGCGCATTCGAGGAGGCGCTGGAGAACGTCACCGACGCCGACTCGAGCTTCCACGAGGAGGAGAAGAACGCGGAGAAGTCAGCGGCGGCCACGGACGACGTCGACCTGTCGCCGTACGACTTGGCGAGGCTCACCCGGCCACCGCCGACGTCGTCGTGCGAGTGTATCGCCGACGACCGGTCGAGTCGGTCCCTCAACGACGTCGACACGGACACGTCGTGCGCGCGCTCCTGCGGTGACGTCACGACCGACGACAGCGAACCCGAGTGGGCGGATTACGCCGGAGAGAAGCGCGGTTCGTTCGGACAGCTCATTGGCGACACCCTGCGGATGACGGAGGAACTTCTGGCGACGTTCGAACAGATCGACGACAGCAACGACGAAGACGTCGCTGGCGTTGACTCAACACCGGGAGACAGCCAGGCTGTTGTGACGACGGAAACTCCAGATCTGCCGAGGAGCCAACCAGTGGTGCAAGACCGCGTTGTCCAGCTTACGTCGAAAGTAGAGTCGGTCAGCGTCTTGCCGCATGGCCGTGTCAGTTCGGTGCAATTTGTAGATGGTCCGGCCAAGACCAACAGTGGAGAAGGCGATGAACAGAGCCTCGCCGGTGGCCACGAGGAGCTGCGTCAGGAGGTGTACGTCGCCAACACCGTGGCCGACTCGGAGGAGTGCTTCTTCCCCTACCTGGAGGTCATCCCGCCAAGCTCCCCGCGCCTCCGGACGGCGCCGTGTATCGTCGAGCCGTCCACACCGGTCCACGAACCGCCGAAGCGCGAGGCGATCTTCAGCGATCTCGTCGTGTCTCGCGCCGACGTCGACGCCGACGAAGTCACGGAGGCCCGGTCGCGAGGCGCCACACCGGACGTGGACCGCCTCTTCGTGCAGGCGTCACGTGATGTGGCGTACGACTCCGGGTCGGATGTCCTCGGTGATATGTGCGTGACGACAGACGAGGAGCCGGACCTGGACGCCCTTGTGGAGAGCAACACGAAGACCAGCGTCGTCGCGCGGACGTCGACGGAACAGGAAGCTGGCGTTGTAGCGGGAGATCATTCACTTCAGGCGGTCAACGGAAGTGACACCGATAAACGTTCACCAAACACGAAGAAAAAGCGCAAGTACGTCGGCGCGAGGAAGCGGGTCGATGTGACGCAGTTCGCGCAGTTTCGACCGGTTGACGTCGTGGAGCGAAGCCCGGATGAAGGATCAGTCCGGGTCGAGGCGCAAGACGCAGAGGTGACGAAAACAGAAACAGACACCATTATAACGCAGCACAACAAAGACAACACTGCCCGATCACCGGACGCCCAATCGAGTCCATCATACATGAACGAACGGAAAGAGACTATCACAGATGACGTAGTTCGCGATGTCAAAATTGACAACACACTAACCGCCGACGGAGTCGCGGCGGAAGTGGACGAACGCGATAAACGGCGAGATGTCGAAACGGCAGACACCGAAAAGCGGAAACCTGCAGAGGCGTACACCACCGAACTTCCGGAAGGCGCCGAGCAACCGGAAGAGAGCGCGGATGACGGTTGGCGAACGGTGCTGTGTGAGGAGTCGTCGGAGCTGGCCGACAGCCCGTGTCAGCTGCGGACGACGCCGTCGCCGTCGGGGGCTCGCTACGTGTACCGGGCCTCGTCGACCCGCGGAAACACGGACCGCTTCGACGAGGTGAAGCGACGCGCGGGACTCGACGTCGACAAGGCGCTGATGGCGACGGCGGTGGACGGGGACGACGCCGAGGAGAAGGTGGTGTCTGAGGAGCTCGACATCAAGAAGGTGACGCTGTTCTTTACGCTGCCCAAGGAGCTGGGTCCGGTGCTGCCCCCGCGCCGCCCGCCAGGGTCTACTGGCGGCAAGAAGCGCATCCACATCCGGCGTGTGACGCGCATCAAGGCGGACGGGACGGTCGAGGTGATCCAGGAGCCGACCGTGCAGACGATCCGGTACACGCCGGCGGCCATTACGACAACGGCGACAGTAGCGCCATCTGGCGAACAGAAACGTGAAACACCGCAGAAGTCCGCGGATTCGGGACACGCAGCATCGAATGGTGCTGAGGGAAAACCGCTTGCGCAAAACACACGCCGGACGGAGCCGGTGCCGATTGAAATCAACATGAAATATCGCCACACGAAGCTCCGGAAGTACTGCAAAGTGGCGCCGCTGAAGCGGTGCGCCGTCGAAGCGCCCAGCGTCTCGCCGGCGGTGGCGCCATCTGGCGACCAAAACGGATCACCAGATCTCGCATATAAAGAAACGACACGTGCGTCGCCTCGTGCTGAAAAACGCAGCGCCGACAAAGACTTTGGTGAAACGGTCAACGGAACCGATGACCAACGGGACACCCGGTTGGACGGGGATGGACACGGTGTAGATTTAAACAGCACCGGTGGGGCAGACATTGGGGTGGCAAATGGCATTGAGAAAGCGGTTACAGAAACGAACTCGAAAGTGTTGCATACGCAAACAGCAAATGCCGTTTCTCCGCAACAGAACGGCGGTGTCGCGAAAGCGAAACTGCCACCACCGAAAGTGAAACCGAAACCAAAGATTCCGTCGTGGTTGGCGACACAGCTGTCCACGGATAAGGGGGGTGACGGCGAAAAGCGAGCAGAGGACGTCAATGACGACAAGGTGACAGAATCGGCGGCAGGTCCCGCCGTGCACCGCGAGACGACGACAGCGCCATCTGCGATGCGAAGTTTCAAGGAGACAACACTCTGAATGTAAGTTGATGGTACTCGTTGAATGTAAGTTGACGGTAGGCCTACTCGCTGAATGTAAGTTGATGGTACTCATTGAATGCAAGTTGATGGTACTCGTTGAATGTAAGTTGATGGTACTCGTTGAATGTAACTTGATGGTAGTGGTTGACTTAAATGTAAGTTGATAGTACTCGTTGAATGTAAGTTGATGGTACTTGTTGAATGTAAGTTGATGGTACTCGTTGAATGTAAGTTGATGGTACTCGCTGAATGTAAGTTGATGGTACTCGTTGAATGTAAGTTGATGGTACTAGTTGAATATAAGTTGATGGTACTCGCTGAATGCAAGTTGATGGTACTCGTTGAATGTAAAAGTTGATGGTACTCGCTGAATGTAAGTTGATGGTACTCGTTGAATGTAGGTTGATGGTACTCATTGAATGTAAGGTGATGGTACTCATTGAATGCAAGGTGATGGTACTCGTTGAATGTAAGTTGATGGTACTCGTTGAATGTAAGTTGATGGTACTCGCTGAATGTAAGTTTATGGTACTCGTTGAATGTAAGTTGGTGGTACTTGTTGAATGTAAGTTGATGGTACTCGCTGAATGTAAGTTGATGTTACTCCTTGAATGTAAGTTGATGGTACTCGTTGAATGTAAGTTGATGGTACTCGTTGAATGTAAGTTGATGGTACTCGCTGAATGCAAGTTGATGGTACTCGTTGAATGTAAAAGTTGATGGTACTCGTTGAATGTAAGTTTATGGTACTCGTTGAATGTAAGTTGATGGTACTCGCTGAATGTAAGTTGATAGTACTCGTAAACCATAATACTACGCACGAAACTTTTCTATGTTGGCAATATTTCTTGTGAACCTTCCGGGTTTATAAAGAAGGCGACGCCATTTCTATCAATTATCTCACAGAGGACACGGTTGAACGAGTTACTGAGACAGGCTGGTTGGACTCGCGCCCGGCCTAGTGCCTACATTAAGCTGATTGTTTCATGTTAAAATCGCCGGTGAGAACAAATAAATCTGTCCGACAAATACACGGTATCAGATCTGGCCGAAGTATTATTAATGTAATTATGCGAAATTAAGCGAACTAAACGTAAAATGCACGGCAAATGACTTGTCTCAAATAACAACATTGCGATTACAAGATGTAATTATTTGCATTTAGTGGTTAATTATAGTAGTCATTAACATCACTACTGTGTACGATTATACATATTCCGCTCGAATAATATTGTGGTTTCTCCGCAAAAATGCCTCGCAGGAAACAATTATTACATTTATACGTGGTAGTTATTAATGATTGCTAATTTATAATGTGATGTTTTGTTTCAGGTCGAATGGCACCACGCCTTACGACGATACTAATAAGTTATTAGCGAATGGCACGACCGACAACCTATCGTTCGCCGCCAGATGCCGCTAAATGTTGCCCTTCGCGTCGCAACGAGCGCATTGGAAATGAAGATTATATCTGACATTTAGGCCTGTGTACATTATAGGAGCTGACTTCGCCGCGCAGAAAGTCTGGTTTCGGATAGTGCCAAAGACTAAAGCGCGACATTTACCCCCAGTTACTCGTGTGTATACAATGTGGACAACTGTACGTTTCAGTCTACAAACATCGACCTATTTCGCATTCGCAATACCCACGTAATAACAAACACTTTAAAGTTAACCCGCATATAGGCACTGGTTACGTAAGACGCAGTGTTACGTCATAGAGAAATGCGTCACGCGAATGCCTGTTGATATTTTGTATACTGCACAGACGCGAGGATTGTTTTACGTCATTGGCGTGTGAAGGTTTGTCTTATAATCGTAATGTTGTTATTTGAGACTAGTCATTCGCCGTGCATTTCACGTTTATTTCGCTCGGGCGACCCGCCTGCGTTCAATCAAGAGTTACGACTGGTTAAGTTGTGCACTTATAATGGTTATTTGTGCACTTAGACAGGAAGAGGCCCGCCAATCACTGCGCTCGGGAATACTGAGTGAAGAACGTTTTCGTTACTGTATATTTTTGTGCCATGTTATGATTAAATATTACTTCAAAACCACGTACACCTATATTAGATTTGATATGGTGAAGTTCTGTCTGTCTGTCTGTCTGTCTGTCTGTCTGTCTGTCTGTCTGTCTGTCTGTCTGCTCTCTCTCTCCGTCTCTTTGTCTCTATCTCTTCTGTCTCTTCTCTGTCTGTCTGTCTGTCTCTCTCTCTGTGCGTGTGTGCGTGCGTGCGTGTGTGTATGTGTGTTTTTGTGTATAGACTGTTCCTACGTGTATTAGCACACACGCATGCACACACACTTACACAAATTATAATTGAATTACGAAACATTTTGAAGGAATTCTGGTCGTCAAAGTGTGTTAAGAAACCTTAGTTATTTTTTGTGTGTGCAAATTATTTATTTCCAACCGCAAAGTAACAAGCTCCTTATAGGCGTTTTTACTATTCCCAATGAGGCGAGACAGAATGGTGTGCGCAGTAACAAAATCTAAAATCAGGCTACTATCACAAACAGTGATAAACTTAATAAATTAAGTACAATTTATGATACGACATATGTACGTTGACAAATGATCATTTTCCATAGAAATAGTGTTGATTATAACTATCACGTGTTGACATTTACAAATGGCGTCTCTTCGATGGAGCCTTCCCCGAAACAGCGGAACTAATAACGGGACTGCCTTCGTGGTGTGTATCGGTTATGTTTACGCCAAACAGACACGGTACATATAATAACGCAGTAGGCAGTAACACCGTATCACACAGGACGACACTACACACGAGGCGCCGAATCGACACTAATACTTTATTGCCGAAACAATAAAACACGATCTGTGGCAAGAACGATCCAATAAAACCGCTGTACCGTTCTGTCACTAAACATCGTGCACGAACACATCCGACAAACAAGTACCGTACATACATTACAGACGATCATGCGTACATGTCTACATAGAATAACAACTCGTACAGTAGACACTGTTTTGGCGACAAATGTTTGTGCACAACTAAAACGAGTTCTCTAGAAAGATGTTCTTTATAATAAGGTATGTGATGACCGTAATGAAAGGTGGCCCGTCACATGGACAGTTTGGCACCTTTATTTAGTACAGTGTAGTATACTAGAAGTTTGAGTCTCAATCTTCTTTCTCTTCTCTTCCATATCCTTTCTTCATAGTTATTATGTAGTTATTATGTTATTCAATGGAAACTTGTACATTATCGTTTGATGATTTACTCGAGTATAGTTTCGACGTAACAATAATGATTACCTGACCAATTCATATGTAACTGTTCGTATTTGGCAGGTGGCCGTTCAATACGGATACACCATTGTTAGAAACAACCCGTGTAGTAAATTGTGGTCATTCAAGCCAGGTTGTCGCAATAGACAGGTTCTACTGTGCTACACCCGTCTATCGCACAGTAAGTGATGCACTATCATTAATTAATTTTTTAATTACCGTTCAAATGCACAATTCAAATGAGATCAAATGTGAAATTGCACAAAACGAGACATTTCAACTGCTTTTTGTGGGGTGCTGATTGAGTTGGAAATGGTTCGTTTGTTTACATGTTAGCCAAAACATATCCGAAAATGTCTCCCAAGGGTTACTGACACAGGCCAAATCAACGACGAACAGTGCGATATCTGTTACGGTCACTAGCAGAGTTTCGACAATTTTATTTTTACACCTTTTCGCCTTTAAAAATGTACATCTCATTTCTAGACATCAAAGAACCACTTTAAAAATGTATTTAAATCACAAAGCACAAAACAGTTTATTTTTAGAACGCCGGTTCACATTCCTGCAGTTGTAAACGAACTTGGTACATTTGGAATAATCTAGTGTTTGTATTGACTCTACACCGTCTCAAATGTAACACACCAAGTAGGCAGAAATATGTATGAAAGTAGAATCAAGTGCACTCCAACGGCGGTGCGTGCGGAGCATTCCAGACACTGTTTAAGGGTAATTTAATTAAGATGGAATT
Source organism: Oasisia sp. SBJ-2009 (assembly GCA_964017155.1). Lineage (NCBI taxonomy): Eukaryota > Metazoa > Annelida > Polychaeta > Sabellida > Siboglinidae > Oasisia > Oasisia sp. SBJ-2009. Next base: position 52,943,376 of record OZ024855.1, on the reverse strand, counting down.
AAAAAGAGTTAAGTGAAACATGTGTTGGAGATAGCAAGACGCGACATGGCAACCCATACGTCGGGTTTCTCGCACAATCTGTCTAGTACTCCTTGATATTGTGAAATCGTGTAAGTGCGTGCGTGCGTGCATGCGTGCGTGCGTGGACGTTATTCTTTTTTACCCGTACAATAATAATCTGTGAATTATGTATGTGTGTGGTGTGGATGTATGTATGTGTGTGTGTGTGTGTGTGTGTGTGTGTGTGTGTGTGTGTGTGTGTGTGTGTGTGTGTGTGTGCGTGTGCGTGTGCGTGAGCGTGAGCGTGTGTGTGTGACGGTGGTGGTGTGGGTGTATGTGTTTGTATGCGTGCGTGCGTGTGTGCTTGAATGTAGGCTTAATGTGCATGTGTGAGTGTTTATATGCGTGCGTGCTTTTCACCCGTAGGATAACAATACAATTTAGCGAATTATTTCAACATGATCTACGGTATCGGTGTACAGAAAATGGTCACATATGCCTGCAGTCAATACATGTCGCTGCGATCTGTGGGGAAATACTTTCTGGTTGTTCCACTGTACCGCGTCGAAGTTGGCGAGTCTGAAGTGCTTTCATCTAGCATGCCGGGACCTCTCTTAGACAATCGAAGGTAGTCCTGGCAGCGAAATCAGTTTGATAGAAACATCGAAGGGGGTGCATATTCAAAACACAAACGGAGAAACAAAGAAATACTATAATTGGATGATCATATTAGGTGAACTAATTAATGCTAAGTGTTTACAACGTATTGATTGATACCCCCTATCAGAGTCTGCGTAACAACAGGAAGAATACACTACTGAATAATAATATAATGCCAGACATCTAGCGCGTTTAAATACACGAAACACAGCGGCAAGCACTTAGGTAAGTTAAAAACACTGCGGCAAGTGAAATTATAGTAGACCCTACAACATTAACAACGTACACTTATTTTAGTGTTTTTTTTTATATCGCAGAACAACGTATACGATTCAGCCACGGTCTTATAATATCTAGATAATAATTTTAATAGTTATAAGTCCGTGGCCTAGATGCTGTTTTGCTCTGTCGTGGACTTCACATGGTGATAGTCTGGACTCTGGAGTATATTATGCCCTGCAGTTTATGTCGATGTATCCTCGCAAAAAACTAAAGTAATTTAATTTTGATAAACAATGACAGCAGTGACACCACATGTCAGCAATTGAGCACTGTTAACATAATAATCATGCATATGAGAACTGTCCAGCCTACCTTGAAATCATCAGATGCAGATTAGGATGCTACTTCAAGTTTCAAGTATCATTTGAGACGGCGACAATCACTCTCCGTCTGTTTCACCAGAGGCCGCACCAGAGGCCGCCACTTCGTCTTTCGCTTATTCGCTAGAGGCCGCCACACCACGCATTGTTGAGTAGGCGCGTGCACCATGAGTAGATTTGAAATTAAATATTAAATAGTATTGCGTTGGGTAATACAAGACGGCCATCTTTAATCTGGCATATACTGTTATTGCCTACACAAAGGACACGCACGGACACTAGACTAACAATACAACTGTTGTGACAGCAACATTGACATGAAATTTGCTACATTTATAAAGGAATATAAATACGCACGATACGAGTGACACTACGAACACTGACAGTACAAATTAGAACACTTAAATGTGTCACAGAACACACACACACACGCACGCACGCACGCACGCACGCACACACAAACACACACACACACACACACACAAATGCTGACTTAAATGTTCACAAGTAACACATTAAATAGACAGCACTGTCACGCGTAGAAACACTCGTACATTCGTCATGATAGCTGACGGACTTGACAGCGAAGTGACAACATTTGACAAAAAGATATGTTGAAGTTAGACTCGCGGCAGTCATCAGACGTGAGTAGTCATGTGATGAAATTCGCAACTTGGAGATGTGAACACTGCAATTTTTCTAATGTGATATTTGGTAACATTGCCAAGTCTGTCATGGCCACAGTGTTTTGGTGACAATGACAATAGATTAGTGTAATTGTGACTATTTGGTGATGTCCACTGACATGAATATTATCTTCTGGGAGGATCTTTGGTAACACTGGATGATCTGTCAACACTGGATGATCTGACAACGCTGGATGATCTGACAACGTGGTTCTTTGACGATATTAACATTGCATGTCAATATCATCTTGTCTATTCGTGTTGGGCTGTCAATGTTACTGTAGCAGTTTGATGACACTTTGACAGCTGTGGCCATCAGTGTTGCTGTTTGATGGTACTGATAAACTTGTCAATGGCATGTGGCTTTTTTGTGAAATTGCAAGAATGATCGTCAATGTGAACCTCTGGCCGACAATGTCACTATATCGAGTTGGAGACCCAGCCACCACGGTTGTCATTATCAGTGTGGTGACAATGACAATGTTGTCAGTGTTGACACTAAAAGGCGTTACATCAGAGTTGACGTTTGGTGACTCTGACATGAATGTTAGTGTCAATGTTACTCGCTGATAATACCGACCAGCCTGTTGATGTCACTGGGATCCTTGGTGACAGTTGAAGTGTTGGCATCAACAGAGTAGCTGTTTTGAAACACAACATTGTCAATGTCAGGTGGCTGTTTTTTGTTTGCGTCGAAAGAGTAACCAATGTCATTGAGGCTATTTGGCGACACCATCTGGTATATTATCATTGTAGAAGTTCTGTGGGAAAACCGACATACCGCATCTTATTAGAATGGAGTCTTTGATGACATTAACATTAACAATGGTCCGTGAGGCAGTGAGTATTACCCGTGACAACTACATTTGTTGAGACATGCGAAACTACTATGTATAGATCCCTGTATGCATCTCTATCAACATGTACATCTTTCTGTTTGCAACAGACCCAGTAACCACTGAGATGTCGCACTTTGCACCTGCTTGTGAGTGTATCCAAAGGTTGTCACAACAACACTGCGTTCCACCGTGCTTTCAAGAAGTCAACAGATGTATCAATGACATATTGTGACGGAGCACGAGGGTTAAATGAACCACTCCCGCCGTCTCGACACCTCGGGTTGGCCCGACTTGCCACTGGCAATCGCAGAGTCAGCGTCCTCATAGAGATAAGCATCCTTCGCTTCGTTTGTGAAGTAGTCACCCTTCTTCTTGGACAAGTAACGCCCCACTATGCACGTTGCCATAGCGATAATAAAGAATACAGCGACGCACGCGGCTGGAATGAAAAACATCAGTACAATGGCAATGTCAACATTGAAAATTTTGTGAAAGTCAATATGTAGACGCGCTCGCACACGCACGCACGCACGCACGAACGCACGCACGCACGCACGCACGCACACACACACACACACACACACACACACGCACACACCCAAACACGGATACATGCACACCATCACCACACCACACTCACCGTCCTGCACAAACGCCGCAGGCACGCGCGCGCTCACGCACTCACGCACCAACACCACCAACATCACCGATCCCCCACAAATCCACAGCCGTCTTACGCGCTCCCCAACCACTACACGAACACACGCACGTGCGCATTCGCCACGCAATAACGACACTAAAACCCCACACAGACCAAGAGAATTATAAATTACGCCGGCGCCTGGACGTGTTAATTTGGAAGCGTGTTGGGCCCGTGACACCCACTAATGCATTGAAATGCCAGATGTTAGGTGAATCATAAACCGTTGATGAAGATGCTACATTCAGTCTGCGCTTCTTTGTGGCTAACCGTGAGTGACGCCTGATCAATTCTCGAGACGCGATCAATAATACATGTTCTTGCACAACCCGCACAGTTTTGACTTATTAATCGCGGCTTAGCATTTCCCACAGGATACGCCTCGTGCTATTCAGGAAACATATCCGGATTCTACGAATCCGTCGCGCGGATGTCTAAAAATACTCATTACGTTGTCGGTCACACCCATTATTGTCAACGCTCATTCATTGACATGTCACACGGCGGTGACAGATAGCGAGACACTGACAGTCGCCGTCTCTATTGACATGTTAACGCTCGTTACTCACGTATTATGACGGCGCCGTACGCTACACTAAACGTGTCCAACGCGCATTCAATTTGCAGATCAGATGTAACATTCATTTGTGAATAAATATTTTTTAGCTGAATATACAAATTTGCGTTACTTACATCCAAGAACCGTATCCGCGACATCGACCATCTTCGTCGGCGAAGAGCAACCCGCTTGCTGATTGGTTTAATGACATAAAGGATCCAGCGTGGAACCGCTGACACCGGACAGACCCGCGGCGTGGCGCCACTGTACGTACCACGAAGCCGTCTGTCTAGCATCGATTACCCAAGGTTTGTGAGGTGGCAGCACTGTTTGGCCTCTCAATTAATTATTACGCTCTGCAGTTGTGCCCGCAAGCGAAGTTACGAAGCCGAGTGAGTCTTCAATTAAAATACACCTAATAAAAAAATGGAGTTAATACAAACTAACTACTCTTCCATAATGCTTCTCTCGCTAGATGAGTGAGGGACGGAGGGAGTGACGAACGATATCCGAAGGGAGGGAAGAGGCGGGAGGGGGAGTGTGTGTGTGTGTGTGTGTGTGTGTGTGTGTGTGTGTGTGTGTGTGTGTGTGTGTGTGTGTGTGTGTGTGTGTGTGTGTGTGTGTGTGTGAGAGAGAAAGTGGGGGGAGCAGGCAAAGCGCCAGGGACGGAGGGTGGGAGGGAGGGAGGGTGGGAGGGAGGGAGGGAGGGTGGGAGGGAGGGAGGGAGGGTGGGAGGGTGGGTGGGAGGGTGGGAGGGAGGAATGACGGAAGGGAGGGAGAGCGACAGGGCTATATCAAATAACGACCAATTAAATATTGTCCTATAAGATTAAAAGCAGAATCTTAATTTGAACGGTGTTCGTCGTAAAGAGCCAACATTAGCTATTATATACGACGGGGGAGGGGGGGGGGGGGTGTGCGCATATTATTGAGTGGTTGAGCCGCAGATCAGGCGGCTGAAATCAGTTTTGGTTTCAGCCTGGACCTACGACCAGTCAACAATTGTTTAACATATAAATTAAATTGTTCAGTGTTGGCTGTAGGTGCTATGAAACATCTCGTGTTGTTGGTTGGTTGTTAGGTACGATTTTGAGGATATGTGGTCTGGGAAATGCTTAGGATGAATGTGTCTTTTGTTTTGTTTTTGGGGCCGGAAGAATGTTTCAGTGGGGAGGGCTGGGATAGATCCATTAACAGTTCGGTACATACATTTTAGTCTTTGGTCTTGTCGTCTATCTTCTAATGTGCATGGTTGTGACATGGTTGTGACAGATCCTGGGTGTCTAGAGCGGTAGTCTCCAATGATGAAATGAGCCGCACGGTTTTGGATTCTTTCTAATTTGTCTATGTCCCCCCGATGTTATGGATCCCACACTATGGCTCCGTATTCTAAGACAGCGCGCACATCTGCGTATATTTCGTCATAGGAAGACAAGTGTGCTATTTTCTTTTTAATTTATTGTAGAAACACGAGAGTGCCACTTAAGTCATTAGATATGGCGATGCCAAGGTAAGGGTTGGTAGTTACATATTCCAGAGTTTCGTTATTTAGGCAATAGAAGAAGATCTGTGAGGACTCGTCGGAGTACCTCGTGCCTTACTCTGCCGTGAGCGTAGTTATGTGTACGCTCGCGCGTGCCTGTTGAACTTCCAGGTAAATAGCGCACACACACGCACGCACGTACGTATACATCATGCACACACGCAAAACCTGCTCGCGAGCCCCGTACAGCCGCAACACGCACGCACGGAGCGCAGTAGCACACATCTGCAACACACACGCGCACAACACAGTCAGAGGAAAACAATACCCCGCCTGTATCATATGGCTATAGCCTGGATCATTCATAGTCAGATCTCTGCACAGCCACAGGAGGCGGCGCGTCTGCATAACTCTAGTATCCCCTGTCCGCTTCTCACGGAACCAACTCATTGATATAAATAACTTGTAAACCCCGTTTGACTCTCACGTCAACGATGAATAACGTTCAAATAACTCTAGTGCTGAAGTTACTCTAAATAAAGCTGGTGGAGCTGGCAGGTGCGTGACCCAGTTTTGGAACTCCGGAGACGCTGCAACCAATCAAACAGCGCGCTGTCGCCACGTGACAGTCGTTATCGAGCGGTAACCGAAGTTCGTCCGAGCAATGGTGGTTTTGGGACGGTGAAGTCTGAACACCGTCAAAATGTCGCACATAACGTGTGCATTGTTGATCGGCGCGGCGTTATGCCAAGCAGGTAGGTAAACGGGAGTTTGACGTCGGTTGAAGCGAGAGGAATGTGTGCACGTTTTGCGCAGACGTAGAGAAACGGGCGATAGACTTCGCAGCGTACCTGTTGTTTTGGTGGTGACACAGTTGTGTCACCCACACCTGAGCTCAGGTGTGACATGCGTGTGTCGTCTCTGTGATCTGTGCATCCTGATGTACGTCAGATGCACGATCAATATCAGCACGATATATGTTATAATATTGAAAAGCTGATTGGTAAAAGTTAAATGCAAGTTTACCCGTAATATATCTCTGCTTTCCACGATCACCTGTCATCAATGAAATCAGATACAAACTTTCTGGCCACTCTCAGTAATTCACCGTATTAGACAGACATATACATTACCTGTTAATAAAGCATTGTTCAGAACGCATACTATATATATATATATATATATATATATATATATATATATATATATATATATATATATTCACGAAACAGTGCATTTAAATTCATAGGTTACCTGAAATTGAAAACTATGTTTGCAAGTATGGCTACACACCCTAAAGGTATGGACAGGATGTATCCTTTCAGGGAACACATAGCTGTCGTCTATTAGAATTCCAATGTTTAGTGTAAGTCCATTTCTTTGTAGCATCTGAAGCTCTGCGTGAGATCGTAACTATACTTCGTCTCAGCAAATAATTACATTTGATTGATGCCACAAGTGTTAGAAATTAATGACATTGCTAACTTATGTTCAACATATGTGGCATTGTGGGTTTTTTAACCCGCATATTTCCCCCATCTAGGGAGAAATATCGGTCTGGTACTTGACCCATATCCTGCAACACTAGAGCATTATTAATAACAAAACTGACTATATTTATTATTCACACTTTGATGCTGTTCAAGTCACAGGCAATATTTTTTAGGCCTCCGTATTTTTTATTATAGTACAACATAAACTAATCCACAAGAAAAATACAAAGCATCTTAAGTGAAAATATAAAGTACATGATGTTGCTGTCATGAAGTGCAGTATAGCCACACATATTATTAAGAAAACATGTAATTTATTTAAGTAAACTCAATGTATAATATAAAGCCATCTACACATAACTGTTTACACCACAGCAATAATTAATTATTAGTAAATAAAAAACTGCGACAAGACTGCCTGTTTTTTACAATTACTCAACTACATTTCAGTGGCGGAGGAGGTGATAGACATCATGGAGCCATGTCGCTTCCCCGTTCCCATGGGGGTGGAGCAAGAGTACATCCCTGACAAAAGTCTGTGGGCGACTTCATGGATCAACTACAAGCGACAAGCGAAATACGGCCGTCTGAATGGCTGGAAGGGTGAGTGTCAGACCATTGATCCCCACCATGTGTTGTGATCCTCTACCATGTGTTGTGATCCTCCACCATGTGTTGTGATCCTCTACCATGTGTTATGATCCTCTACCATGTGTTGTGATCCCAACCATGTGTTGTGATCCTCTATCATGTGTTGTGATCCTCCACCATGTGTTATGATCCTCTACCATGTGTTATGATCCTCTACCATGTGTTGTGATCCCAACCATGTGTTGTGATCCTCCACCATGTGTTGTGATCCTCTACCATGTGTTATGATCCTCCACGATGTGTTGTGATCCTCTACCATGTGTTGTGATCCTCTACCATGTGTTATGATCCTCCACGATGTGTTGTGATCCTCTACCATGTGTTATGATCCTCCACCATGTGTTGTGATCCTCTACCATGTGTTATGATCCTCCACCATGTGTTGTGATCCTCCACCATGTGTTGTGATCCTCCACCATGTGTTATGATCCTCCACCATGTGCTATGATCCTCCACCATGTGTTGTGATCCTCCACCATGTGTTGTGATCCTCCACCATGTGTTATGATCCTCCACCATGTGTTGTGATCCTCCACCATGTGTTGTGATCCTCACCATGTGTTATGATCCTCCACCATGTGTTGTGATCCTCCACCATGTGTTATGATCCTCACCATGTGTTGTGATCCTCCACCATGTGTTGTGATCCTCCACCATGTGTTATGATCCTCCACCATGTGTTATGATCCTCCACCATGTGTTATGATCCTCCACCATGTGTTGTGATCCTCTACCATGTGTTGTGATCCTCCACCATGTGTTGTGATCCTCCACCATGTGTTATGATCCTCCACCATGTGTTGTGATCCTCTACCATGTGTTATGATCCTCCACGATGTGTTGTGATCCTCCACCATGTGTTATGATCCTCCACCATGTGTTGTGATCCTCTACCATGTGTTGTGATCCTCTACCATGTGTTATGATCCTCCACCATGTGTTATGATCCTCCACCATGTGTTATGATCCTCCACCATGTGTTATGATCCTCCACCATGTGTTGTGATCCTCCACCATGTGTTGTGATCCTCCACCATGTGTTATGATCCTCCACCATGTGTTATGATCCTCCACCATGTGTTATGATCCTCCACCATGTGTTGTGATCCTCCACCATGTGTTATGATCCTCCACCATGTGTTATGATCCTCCACCATGTGTTGTGATCCTCACCATGTGTTATGATCCTCCACCATGTGTTGTGATCCTCCACCATGTGTTATGAGCCTCCACCATGTGTTATGATCCTCCACCATGTGTTGTGATCCTCCACCATGTGTTATGATCCTCCACCATGTGTTGTGATCCTCCACCATGTGTTATGATCCTCCACCATGTGTTGTGATCCTCCACCATGTGTTGTGATCCTCCACCATGTGTTATGATCCTCCACCATGTGTTGTGATCCTCCACCATGTGTTGTGATCCTCCACCATGTGTTGTGATCCTCCACCATGTGTTGTGATCCTCCACCATGTGTTGTGATCCTCCACCATGTGTTGTGATCCTCTACCATGTGTTATGATCCTCCACCATGTGTTGTGATCCTCCACCATGTGTTGTGATCCTCCACCATGTGTTGTGATCCTCCACCATGTGTTGTGATCCTCCACCAGTTTCTCACCATATCTCTTGAAATAGACCTCTCGACATTGTGCCATCATCTTGTTCTTCTTGGCAAACCATCGTCTTGTCTTTCCCATGCGTTCTTGTCTTTGCTTTCCAGTGCGTTCTCGTCATTTTCCTCCCATCAACTTCATTTTCTTTTCATCTTCCTCTCTTTCCCATGTTCTCATCTTCAACCATCCTCAAATTTTTCCAAGCTCCAGTTTCAACCATCTTCTGCTTGTTGACCCAGTTTCCATAGATATCATGACAGACATGGTTATCCAGAAGTGGGCCAAAGTACAGCTGCATTTGTGTGCTTCCTGCTAATGATTATCAGCCGGCCCAGCCCGTTAGCCAGAAATTATTGTTTTCAGTTGAGAATGAGTAAAAAGCCTTTTAGCATGCAAACAGATTGTCTCGAAGCCAGTTAATTTCAGTCACATGCGTTATTATTATTTTAGTTTTTCAACGATAAACCATAAACATAACGTCCTTTGACAGGTGGCGGCGCCTGGACATCTGGTTACCCGGACACCTTCCAGTACCTCGGAGTTGACCTCGGCTATCGTCACGTGATCACGTCGGTGATAACACAAGGTCGACGTGGCAGCAATGAGTATGTGACGGAGTATTATATGGAGTTCTCGTCGGACAACAAGACCTGGAGCATCTACACCAACAAGTACGGCACGCCACTGGTATGTACTGAATTTACTTGTACTTTCTGTTGTTTCCTACAATGTAAGCTTTACATTTACAATGTACCCACAAAATGTCAGAATAATTATATTAAGTTATAGTAGATATTTTAGTTCATGGAAATATTTTTGGTTGGGCCCTGGGTGTTAGAAAATAATACAGCAGTTTACGACGAAGACAGCTGGAATTTCTGTCTTTAAAGTTAATTACAGGAATACAGCAACTTAATTAGATTAGATTAAACAGAAATCATGCAAGTGACCCAACATTAGCACGCACTTCTCACAGCTCAGATAAGGTCAGAATTGAAATTGTGTTGATTGAATTGAACATTTGGTCGTGTGTTATCTTGCCTTTCACCCCCTCACCTGCTCCTGGGTTGTAGATGTTTGAGGGGAACACCGACGACAACACCCCGAAAATGAACAACCTGGCATACCCAATGGTGGCCCGCTTTGTGCGATTCAACCCCCAACGGTGGCACGACTTCATCTCCCTCAGGGTGGAACTGGAGGGGTGTCGCTTTGGTGAGTGAGATGAGGGTGTTCTATTGCAGAATAGGGTTGGGAATTATTTTGGTCAAACCCCTGGTTTATTTCTGCCACATTTGGTACACTCTGCCCATATAAGGCAAATCATATATATTGCCAAGAGCAAAACATAAACACTGGTTTAGGGTTAGATGAGACACAATTTTTTTCTCTCAATCAGTCCATTTCGGGAATTTTTGTTTTCAGTAATATTTGTTCCTATGGTCAGTACTAACACTGGAAGTAGGAATTTATTTTAGCTGCGCCAACTCTTAGTGGTAGATTAGGTGAAACTATTACAAAACTCGACTATCATTTAAAAACTTACTTTTATAATGCTTATCCACGATAATTCATTGGCATATCAATCTATCTATTTACATTGGACAACTTTATCATTTAGAGATTTATTGTCTGTTTTGGTGTGCATCTGAGGTTAGTTTCCACGGATTTAGGTGCAAAAGACGTTACCATTTTATTATTACAATTATTGTTTTATAAGAATATGCCGAACATTTCCTGCTTCTGTCACATGACAGATGCGGCCGGTGTCACGTTTGACGGCCACAGTCGTGTCACGTATGATGTCAGTGGCGTGGGCCAGTACGTACAGACGTATGAGGACAGGCTGAAGCTGCGGTTCCGAACGACACAAGCGGATGGCCTGGTGTTCTACGCGGACGGCAACCAGGGCGACTACGTGGTGCTGGAGTTGGTCAACGGGAAGCTCTACTTCCACATTGATCTCGGTGAGTTTGTCAGCTCGGGAAGCCATGCAATACAGTTCCATATTGTGTGTGTTTACAAATTTTTTCTCCCAAAAGACTGACTGGAGAATCTACTTACATCAGAAGGTCCTGTTATTACTATCGTAAAGACATTTGGACAGCAAGACAGTAATTAAATTACAAACTGTTTGGAAACATGTACACAAAATTAATTCACAGAACGGTTTCTGAACTTTTACAAATACGAGCGAGCCCAGCTGTTTTGTCTCGTTTGATTACCGTATCGTTAATAAGTAATATGACTTTGTAATGTCGTCTGTAAGAAATTATGCTTTAATTTGTTTTAAATAATTTGTGTTTGACTAGATAGGAACAACAGACAAAACGTTACAGAAGTGTCTAAACGCATATAATATGGTTCACAATAAAAACATAAAATCTGTATAGACTGTTTCAGTGTTCAGTGAAAACACAGAGTAATCACAATACTTCTATGTGGTGTCAAAGGGTCAACAGCAAGTGTGGGTGGTCACACGACAATGTCCGCCGGGAGTCTACTGGACAACAACCAGTGGCACGAGGTGGACATCGTCCGCAGTGGACTCAACATTAACTTCACTGTTGACCAAAGGACCATCACCAACATGACCAATGGCGACTTCCTCTCTCTCGATCTGGACCGCCATGTAAGTTCATTGATTGTCATATGAGCTCCTTCACTGCTGTGTAAAGTCATTGACTTCTGTGTAAGTTCATTGACTGCTGTGTAAGTTCACTGACTGCTGTGTAAGTTCATTGACCGCTGTATAAATTCACTGACTGCCGTGTAAGTTCACTGACCACTGTGTAAGTTCATTGACTTCTGTGTAAGTTCATTGACTGCTGTGTAAGTTCACTGACTGCTGTGTAAGTTCACTGACTGCTGTGTAAGTTCACTGACAATTGTGTAAATACACTGACTGCTGTGTAAGTTCACTGACAATTGTGTAAATTCATTGACCGCTGTGTAAGTTCACTAACCACTGTGTAAATTCATTGACCGCTGTGTAAGTTCACTGACTGCTGTGTAAGTTCACTGACAACTGTGTAAGTTCACTGACCGCTGTGTAAGTTCACTGACAAATGTGTAAATTCACTGACAACTGTTTAAATTCACTGACCACTGTGTAAATTCACTGACCACTGTGTAAGTTCACTGACAACTGTGTAAATTCACTGACCACTGTAAATTCACTGACAACTGTTTAAATTCACTAACCACTGTGTAAATTCACTGACCACTCTGTAAGTTCACTGACCGCTGTGTAAGTTCACTGACTGCTGTGTAAGTTCACTGACTGCTGTGTAAGTTCACTGACTGCTGTGTAAGTTCACTGACTGCTGTGTAAGTTCACTGACAACTGTGTAAATTCACTGACCACTGTGTAAGTTCACTGACTGCTGTGTAAGTTACCTGACCACTGTGTAAGTTACCTGACTGTTATATAAGTTCCTTGACCATGCTAAAACAAGTTATGAAAACAGAGCAGCGATTTCAGAAATCACATGTTATGATCACTCATGCGTGACTGGGCTATGTCCTCACAGATCCACCTGGGTGGTCTCGACACATTCCTCAAGCCTGGCAAGCGACTGTACTCAACCCGCAACTTCAAAGGCTGCATGGAGAACGTCTGGTTCAACTACATGGATATCATCTCTGACGCCCGCATGGGCACGGCTCGCTTCAAATTGCATGGTTCTATTGGGCTGGGCACATGTGACGTGAGTCCCTCTAAACTCTCCCTTGCTTTGTGCCCGAAATTTTAATTATTTATCTAATATTATGATCTTATGACTATATAACATTATGTTGTAAGCATAGGTATACCGCCTGCCGAATTGCGTATAGTTATGTTAAAATATTATAATAATCTTCACATTTTGAAAGTTTTCACCACACAGCACGTACGTCCAAAATAGTAAACGAAATGTCTAGTTTGAAAACATAATAATGCTGAGGTGAGTCGACCATAATGCCCTTTGATGTTACTATTATAAATTACAATGCTGGTTAATTCCTGGTAGACGGGCAGTGAGCCTAGCCGTAATGATTCTTGATTTTACATTTGGTGACACCTCGCCATAAGGATCTGTGTCAGGCATGGACAAAAAGTGAACATTGTAATGATGATAGTCTCCTAAATTCTAAAAATCGAGTACTCCATTGAAGTCTCTTAGTTCGTGGTGGTTGACATATTGACGTTTTGGTCACAGCTGCTGAAATTCAGCCATGCATGATGAAGTTCACAGGTGGTGATAAAAGTAATAATAATAATAAAAATAAATAACAGTATTTGTCTACGCCATATCTCTAGCAATAAAACCATTCAGAGGCGCATTACACTTTACAGGAATATACAGATTTTTAATAAAAAATAGAGATCTTGTTGTAAAATAAATACATCAGTATTTTTTTTTCAATATCAATAAATAATATTAGTCTTAATAATACTAAAATACTAAAACTGAGAAATACTAGTTAATTATATTACAACTTAAAAATAAATAATAAAATATATGCTAATAGTAGATATTAAAAATAGTAGATATTAAAAATAGTAGATATTAAAAATAGTAGATATTAAAAATAGTAGATATTAAAAATTTATAATAGTTAATTATATTACAATAACAAATAACTAATCAAATAGTTTATAAATAGTACATATTAAAAATGTTCGGATAGTATAAATTTTTTCTTTTAAAGTGAAAAAACTCTTTTAAACAGAAATGTCTTCAGTGGCGTCTTGAACGAACTGAGGCAGTCTGTGGCACACAGGGCACGCGGCAGAAAGGACCACGTGGCTGGTTATGACATTGACATTCTAGTTCCCGTTTATACGCCACTGCTTCAGGGTTTCCCGGTGGGAATACCGTAAGACGAAATGCTGATGTATTTTCTCCTCGCCAGATGGAGCCGGTGACTCCGATAACATTTCCCACGTTTGACTCCCACCTGAGACTTGACCGCCCGAGGGGACACCAACTACGCGTGAGTTTCCACTTCCGAAGCTACTCCGACGGCGGCCTCCTCTTCTCCAACGGGCTGGACATGGACGGCAAGATCCTGGTGAGTGGACATCAACGTCAACAGCACAATGGCTGCTAGAGCATATAACTATATTACTTGATTAATTAAACTATTTCGCGCGCGCGAATGCAGTAAATAAAGTTTATAAATATTCGCGCGCACCACCGCGCCGCCTGACGTTATTTCGTGTAAAGCTAACTTTTATAGCGATGTTACGGTAACCGCAGTCTCCGAAGAGCCTGAGTTGCCGTCGGGATCTGCCATCGAGTTGCTTTTGTGAATTTTCTTCCAGTCAAGAGAGCACAAGGTCTTACTTTCATCCCACTGTGTATATACTTTAACGTGAAAAAATAGGCAACCATTTGGTGCTATGCACCTAAAAGAGTGCACACAAGCTAATCATTTGCATCTACAATCAAATTTTTCACATTAGTGGTTTCCTCAGAAAGTGGTCTTAAAGTGGGAAAATCTAGCTAAATCACCGACACCATGAACGGGCCCATCTTGGTCCTTGCAACCAATCACAACCCAGCTTCTATCTGCACTTTTGAAAAGTAATGCATCACGGAGTCGTCTGTTGGTGCAGCTGTCATAACAGAGAGCCAAGCGGTTCGCTAAAAGTGCCTTACGTCGGTTTACAACAAAGCCGCGACAGCAATATGCCACACGGTTCCTCACATGCTTGTAGCAACAGTACAGTGAAAGATAGTATCAGTAAGCTGTCTGTTTGTTACCCTTTGAATTGAGCAGAACTGAAACAGTGGTCCAGTCGATTCGTTGACATTGGGACAGTCACAGACACAGCGAAGATGCCAGGCGACCGGGTTATATTGACCTAACCATGAAAAGGACCACCAACAGCCACCAAACTTCTCCTCACCTATCTTACATACATATACATACACTACGTTATAAAATAAAATCACTTGCATTCCTCTATCGAAGAAAATCCATAAAACAAATGCGCATATGTTGACGGCAATTTCGTCTGCCGCTGCCCGGTACCGTAAAATCGCTAAAATAAGTTAGTTTTACACAAAATGCCATTAGACGGCACGTTTGTGCGTGCGAATATTGATAAACTTACTGTATTCGCACGCGCAAAATAGTGTAATTAATTGTAAATAATATAGTAATAATTAATTATTATCATCATTTTGATTTGCAGGAATTATAAGTTTTATTATATTATAATAATATTTTATTTATATAGCGCCACATCCATAATTGGTTATGGTGATTCACAACATACTGCTATTTAAAATACAACAAGAAAATAGTACCCACAGATAATATTTCAAAATAAATAATGAAAATATGTGTGTGTATATAATTAACTAAGTATTAAAAAGAACTCATACAAATTCCATAACGACAATAGTGATAAATTAATGTAAAGGTAATAAATAATTAAAATGGTAAAATAATTACGACATAACAATAATTTTCATTCATCACATACACACATTATGCATAAGAACATATTATTGAAGCTATATATTTTTCTACTTGTGAATTATATTTCCACCACCAGTAACGACAAGACACTGTATTAATTATTGGGACAATAAATCACTGAAATTTAAACTGAATATAAATATAATATGGAAATATATGGTGGTAGAAAAAGAAGGTTTTGGTGCATTTAAGAATAATATTAATATGTTATTGTTTAGTTATTATTGTTAAAAACATCGTTTATATAATATAAGCTTGCATGCTTGCAGTACACGCGGGATGTTTATAGAAATATTCTTAAAATAAACGATGTGACATCATCGAACAACACGTAATTTCCATACCTCTTTTATGACTACCCGAGTAATAGACAATGTTAGTTAATTATGCAGACACATGCATTTAATTTTTTTTTTTGGATTTGGCTGTATATGAAACAAAATATTATAATTATATTATAAGAAAACTGAACATTTTCTGAAGATCTTAGTAATGATAATAATTAATTATTGCTACATTACTTGATTAATTAAACTATTTCGCGCGTGCGAATGCAGTAAATAAAGTTTATAAATATTCGCGCGCACCACCACGCCGCCTAACATTATTTTGTGTAAAGCTAACTTTTATAGCGATATTACGGTTACCGCAATCTCCGAAGTCGAAAAGCCTGAGTTGCCGTCGGGATCTGCGATCGAGTTGCTTTTGTGAATTTTCTTCGTTAGAGGAATGCAAATGATTACATTTTATAACATAATGTATATATATGTATGTAAGACAAGTGAGGAGAAGTTTGGCGGCTGCTGGCGGTCGTTTTCATGGTTAGGTCGGACAGTACATGTCATTGTTGACACCAGTCGATGCCGTGTCTGCCTCTGGACTGGTTGTTTCTCTTCTGGTCATTTCAATTTTCCTTGGGCCTTCACCACCACGCACATCTGGTCTGTCTGACAACACAGGCCTTTGTCTTTGTGGCTGAAATCTATATCCAGCCACTTCTGAATCCGTGCTATTTCCGTCAGATGAAGAATCAGAAAATCCATGTTATTATTTACGCTCTTTTGTGAGCGCAAAGTCACAGCGCCACCCAATGGAGTTGCCAAGAAGTAGTACAACAACCACTGGCCTATCAGTGGCAGCGCCTCCGATACATCACTGTTTTTCTAAAATGGCGTATTCCATAGACTTTCTATGGCTGTGTGTTCTAATTTTTTTTCTGCTAAACCGCTCACGTTAAAAATGTGATTGAGGTTGGAAAGTGTTAGTTTTTCTTAGCTCTATTAGGCCCATATCACCAAACCGTCTTCCATCTTCCCCTTCCATCTTCCCCTTCCACCCCCTTCCATCTTCCCCTTCCATCTTCCCCTTTTACTTCCTTCCATCTTCCCCTTCCACTTCCATCTTCCCCTTCCACCCCCTTCCATCTTCCCCTTCCATCTTCCCCTTCCACTTCCATCTTCCCGTTCCACCATCTTCCATCTTCCCCTTCCACCCCCTTCCATCTCCCCCTTCCACCTCCTTCCACCTCCCCCTTCCATCTTCCCCTTCCATCTTCCCCTTCCACCTCCTTCCACCTTCCACCTTCCATCTTCCCCTTCCATCTTCCCCTTCCACCTCCTTCCACCTTCTCCTTCCAACTTCCCCATCCAGTCCCCATTAAGACAGTGTGTTCTCATCACTCAGTGCTTCATTATGCCGTACTTTTATGTTTCTAAATTTGTCTCCATCTTCTACAATGACCTTTCAGTCTTGACTACTCGTATGTCCTGTTGAGATTTTCTTTTATTCTTGGCATACTTCACTGCTAATCATTTAATTGTTAAATTGTTTCATATTGTAACAGAATTTTGTTTTACTTACGTTTTACTGTTAAGTATTTTCTTTATTTTAACTCTTCATGAACAAGTTTTACATGTGAATATAATTATTTCATATTGAAATTGGATATGGTAGAAATAAGCTTTTCTACTTACAGCCGAATTTGCCTTTGTGAATTCAAAGAAATCATAAAATTGTACACCAATATAACACTTCCTATTATATTTATCACAATTTTATTTTTACTATTGCAGATGAAAATAAATGACAATGGTCACATAGAGTACAGTGTAAAGACACACAATAATCCTGAAGTCACAAGCATCATGAAAAATCGTAAGTATTCATTCAACGTCTTTCACAGTTTTATCAACTTAACGGTGAGTTTTACTGCCATTAATGTCACCTAATTAAGAAATGGTGTATTTCGTGTTTTTGCTATTTTCTGTTGAGTTTGTCAGGTCTTAATTTTTTTAATATCTACTTTGTAAAGTAAAGGTCTTAAAAATGAACAACCATAATATTTTCTCACTCTAGATAACACGAACAGGACCAAAGACAATGTTTATGTTTTCTAGTCCATTCATATGGAAGTAATGCAACTGGAGCTTCACCACGATTCCTTGTGGCTGACAAGAAATGCTATTTCACAAGAATTGCATTACAGTCAAAAATTCGAGGAAAACGCAGCTCAAATTAAATAAATAGTTCAATCATATCTCATTTATCCTGTCCTCAATAATCTGGTGGTTTCGTGATCTGCATATTTTGTGTGGGAACCATCTTGATCTTTAATACGATAAGTGCTTTATTTTCTTCTAACTCCGTCATACAAATAATGTGATGGCTCTGTAGTCGTGGGCAAACTGCAGCCAGTGGTTTGAAATAGGATGGCCACGCCAACTGACATTGACATGAACACTAACAAATATAAAACCATACTTCCAGATGTAAAGGACATGTTTACTGATAAAGATACAAATTATAGGTTTTTAAGATGCACCAATTGAGATATACTTATAAATCTACATATCAAATTTCTTCCAACTGCGGCAGACTTACGTACACATAAACGAACATTTCACTAGAGCGACAATATTTGCAAACCCAGCGTCATTAAATGAACTCAGCGAATGACATGTGGCACCACCTGGTGGCTGGTTTTTGCAGGCGACCCGATGTCAGCGAAGGACACGTTTACAGACGGACTGTGGCACACGGTTGACGCGGTCATCAAGTCCGGCACCAGTGACAAGTCTGGACTGGTCAGCTTCACGGTGGACGGTGTGTCAGACGCTGCCAACAGACAGCTCTCATTCACCACACTCTCCACCATCTACCTCGGAGGTAGGACGGCTTGTACTCTACGGGGGAGTCTGAGTGAGAGTAGTAGAACACTGTAGTAGTAGTGGCTGTAGTAGTGGTACTGTGGTAGTAGTAGTTGTAATTGTGGTAATAGTAGTTGTTGAAGTAGTAGTAGTAGTAGTAGTAGTAGTAGTAGTAGTAGTAGTAGTAGTAGTAGTAGTAGTTGTAGTAGTAGTAGTAGTAGTAGTTGTAGTAGTAGTAGTAGTAGTAGTAGTAGTAGTAGTAGTAGTTGTAGTAGTAGTAGTAGTAGTAGTAGTAGTAGTAGTAGTAGTAGTAGTAGTAGTAGTTGTAGTAGTAGTAGTAGTAGTTGTAGTAGTAGTAGTAGTAGTAGTAGTAGTAGTAGTAGTAGTAGTAGTAGTAGTAGTAGTAGTAGTAGTAGTAGTAGTAGTAGTAGTAGTAGTAGTAGTAGTAGTTGTAGTAGTAGTAGTAGTAGTAGTAGTAGTAGTAGTAGTAGTAGTAGTAGTAGTAGTAGTTGTAGTAGTTGTAGTAGTAGTAGTAGTAGTAGTAGTAGTAGTTGTAGTAGTAGTAGTAGTAGTAGTAGTAGTAGTAGTAGTAGTAGTAGTAGTAGTAGTAGTAGTTGTAGTAGTAGTAGTAGTAGTATAAGCTATATAAGAACTTACTTTAAAAATTATGGCATATTATTTAAGCATTGAGCTGTCGATTTCTAAAGTTTATTATAATTAAGACATTTGGGCAGCTAGTATAGTACGATAGATGTTATTTGTATTGTAAAACACGGCTTTGCAAATAGAAAGAAATGAATGGAAAAACTCAACTTTAGATTGATGTGAGTCAAATATCACATTGTCTTCACACTCTTGCAAAACTGTGCACTGTGAGTTGCTGTTCTCTCGTTGACTTCCATGTCGTCAGGGGTGAGGTTGCCATGGTTACCATCATCTTTTTCTTCGTCTTTTCGTTGCTCACTTTTCTCTTACTGCATTCTCTATCTACAGTCTCCAACTTCTATCTTTTGATGTTGTTCTCCATTCTCCTCCCATTCTTTCCAGATCCCTCCTAGCCAAGTCCTCCCATCGTATTGAGCGTCAATGCATTTATTTGCTTAAAATTCCCACTGACCAACTCCTGCGCTGGTTTTATTGTTTGGGGCGGTTCTACAGTGAAATTAATCTATTTTCTAGTTGTCTGCCACTAACTGGTGTCTGTTCCACTTGTTGCAGGAGGTGATGACACGATTGGCATACCTGGCTTCTTGGGCTGCATGCAGAACCTAGAGGTGAACGACGAAATAGTTGTCGGGTTGACAATAGCTGAGAACAAAGGTGTACTCAACGGCACCTGTGTCATCCAGGACAGGTAAGGAACGCACGCACGTAGGATCTCATTTTTCTCTCATAAATTTGATGTAATGTAATGCGCTATAATGCTGGATTGAAACTACACTGAGGTTATATCACTTGTTATTCTCGCACACAACTGTTTCTTACTTATTAAAAACATAAGGCAAAGCTGTTTAAGTTATAACTGCATGTGGGAAAGGTAGATTTTTTGGTAAATTTCTTGTTTTAAGTCAAGCATTTGCTAGAGGATAATAATAATGATAATTTATATTTGCAAAGCGCCGTATATCTGGAAATATTTCTGCTCAGAAGCGCATAAAATACATTCTAACACATCATATTTAAAATATTCATAACCAGGTAAACTTGCACGTAAAGACGAAATGTTAAATGATAATAATAGATAATTAAATAAAGCTTCTAAAAGTTCTAGTCCATGAGCTAAACTTATCAGCAATAAATAGATAAAATAATACATAAATACTAAAATTTATTAATAACTTAATAATAAAAGTAAGTAAACAAAATTGCAAAACTATAATTATAGCTAAAATAAATTCATTATAAAATACCCTACAAATAATTTACAAGTGCGGCCTTAAAAAGATATGTTTTTAAGTTCCAGTGAGTCTATTACGATCTCGGATGTGTTCAACTTTGGCATCCAACTCGTCAATTTATTAGTAGTTTGAATACAGCGGAAATTAGTGTTCATTTGTTACCTGTGAAGTGTCTACAGTCTACAGGGGTGCTAGGGTTCTACTGGAGTTGTTCTCTTACCCAGGTGTGACCCGAATCCTTGTGAGCACGGGGGGATCTGCTCCCAGAGTCACGAGAACTTCATATGCAACTGTGACGACACTGGCTACGAGGGAGCAGTGTGTCATAAGTGTAAGTGAGGGAGCAGTCATTGCGTGGGGACCATCGAATAACTGATAAATAGAGTTTGTAACGGAATGAACTGTGTCGCGGAATGGTTAAGTCAGTCGATTATAGAGTATTTGATGAGTAAGGGAGCAGCCTGTATTTCACGAGTAAATGAACAGCCGGTGTATAATGATGTATCGGATATGGAATGGTCAGTCTGTACAGTTGGTCAGTCTGTGGTCATCCACAGAATCTCGCTAGATCTCGCTGCTCAACATTGGCGCTGTGTATTTATGTATAATGCTGTAGAAATAATTTGATTTGGTGACCTTTCATATGAAAACTACATGTTATTCAGAATATTGTTTTTGTGTGTAACTTGAAAAGATCAGTGGTAGCAACTTACGATAGGTTTCTGCAGATTTTTTATGAACATTTATGTGAAGATGGCTGAGTGTCCGTGAGCCATGTGCCACACAGGGCGTGACTGTGTCTGTTGGTTACAGCCAAGTACCTGGTGTCTTGTGAGGAGGCCCGTATGCTGAACCCCCTGCCAACCTACAAGGACCTGATGATAGACATCGACGACTCAGGACCCTTGGCCCCATTCAAAGTCCGCTGCACATTCAACCGTAAGTCTGCACGCCATCTGGGGACTGCTTTGTTAACCGAAATAACAAGTTGATATGGATGGAAAAAAGTAACTATGCACAAATTGTTAAAAAAAAAATGCTAACATTTCTGTGTCAGAGAGGACACTATTTCCATGATACCAACGAAATTATCCCGGTGATATAAGTTTTTTTTAATGGGAAATAGGCTCTTATCATTAGGTCTAATCAGCAAAATGCACGAATGTTCTGACTACACATAGGTGTGGCCTTGTAACTTCTCCTCTAAACGAGTAGAATGTGCTGATCATGTGATGGTTTAATCATCACAAATAATGTGCTGTGTTGCTGACTCGACATTAATGTGAAGACATTGTGTCAACATGCTGCCGAAGTTTGATATCCACAGTAAAATGACGGAGGTTATTTCCCTGACCAGTTGAAGGCCAATTTCCTGGACTGTTTTCCCAAACAGTCTGGAATACCTAGTACTAAACTGACCTGGAAAAAACATTTGGTCGACTGGGTTCACTGTTGGTCAGGGAAACAGCCACCAGCCAATGACATCAGTGTTTAATAATAATACACAGAATACCTGACCGGTGACAGTAATCATAGTACTCCACAGATTGACTTACCCCTCAATACTTGGTGACAATCAAATCACCCTGCCCCACCTGTCATGGTTTCTGGTCTTGGGATCCTGTGAACGTCTACGCCCATGGTTTAGTGATATGCTTGTGGATAAAATGATACATAAAACACAACATGTGCTTACATATAATTTCAATGTTTTCCTTATACACTAATAACATTAGCGCTTGCCTGCTTTACTAGAAAACGTGTAATTTGTTTTTCTAATTATCCTATGTACGTGTGTATACGATCGTAAGATTTGTCTTCGGTATACTCATTTGTTTCTGGCACAATAAGAGTGTTACGTACTAAAACATCATCAGTATCACGTATTGTTGTTTTTGGGGAAAATAAACATTATTATTATTATTTGTTTTTTGATTCCATGGCAACCAGATGATCAAAAGACGTCAATCACAGAGATACACCATGACAGCATGAACCCGACCCACGTTGACGGCTACCAGACAGCGGGCTCCTACGTACGCATGGTCACATACGACGCTGACATTGAGCAGTTTGACGAGCTCATTGCACGGGCAGGTTACTGCGAACAGTCGATCCGATACAGGTGCTATGGCTCAAAACTCCTGTCAGACCCAGGTATGTGATTTCTGGACTCTACTGGTTCTTGTCAACAGGTTCTTGGCTTGGTGGTTTCACACGCAAGTAAATTACTGTGAAACAACCCATAAAAATGTATTTCAGTGACGCAAAAATACAACACAGTAAACGCTACAATTATTGGCTTGATGGCGTCCAGACTACTGCCATTCAAAAATAATAATTGTGTGTAGGGCAACTGAACCGTTACTGGTGAGACTTTTGTAAGTAAATATATGGTAAATGTAAATGCTTACCACAAAGAGGGCTTTAATTTTAATTTTATGGTACTATCGGAGAGTGCATGTGCATCAAGCAAATGGCAGATTTATTTACGTTGGATTAAAAGCCGACTGTTTGTGTAAAATTTCTGAGCGACAACAATGAAACAACATACATGTGCCGATTGCGTATTTTATTGCATCAATCAAGACAAACAATTACAACAAATTTTATGGAATTACCCAAATGAATTTGAGTAGAAACAAAGTTGAGATTGTCATATAAATTCATATTCAGGCATATATGTTTTAATTAATAAGCTTTGGTTCTTCAAGATAAATCAG
This sequence comes from Oasisia sp. SBJ-2009, assembly GCA_964017155.1. Classification (NCBI taxonomy): domain Eukaryota; kingdom Metazoa; phylum Annelida; class Polychaeta; order Sabellida; family Siboglinidae; genus Oasisia; species Oasisia sp. SBJ-2009. The sequence goes on along the minus strand of OZ024855.1, from coordinate 52,919,840 downwards.
ACAGTTGACAATTTGAATAATTGTGTCTGTTATTGACTCATGATTCTATACAGTTATAGTCAGGACCATATACATCATTTTCGACATCGATATCGTGTGTTGACACTAATTGCCATTTTGGATGCACATGGCCAATGCAGCTTTTACATGCAGTAAATCCACTCTATGTTTGCAGTTTGAAGAACACGTAGATTGTAGCGAAAGCATTACTCAGTAAAAAATTATGATTTAAAAAGAAGTATGCTTTGGTTCATTCACTTGAAGGTGCTGTACATATGCGTACTTCATTGGCGCCACATTGCAGATTAGTTACCTACTATATAGTGGGTGACCACATTCGACCCACATTTGAGAAATTAATAGACGCACACCTAAGCCTTCCCACTCGCACACTGCACGTCTATTACGGACGATACGGTACCTGTTGTAAAATGAAGGATTATTTTTGATGTCTGGAAATATACCATCACCATAATCTTTTTGCGTTTTGACATAAATATAATAATTTTTAGTTTGTTCCAAATATGTATGTATTCCAATGCACTAAAATAAATTATAATAGCACAACTATTTATTAAATATATCACAGTCGCTACGGCATGTTGGAAGGTGTTCTGTCCATATGTCGCACCATGCACACCTGTATGTTAGCGTTTGTGTGTAAAATGTAATTTTCTTAAATTTTCTTTTGGACATTATAATATTATTTATTTATTGATTAGGTTAACATAATAGTTTTTAACAACCTGGTATGTAATTTATAATTTTATAGGACATTTTATATATATTTATTTACTTACAAGCTTAACATAATTATTTTAAAGTAGATAGTTTATTGTTTTAAAGGACATCTTAGAGATACTAGTTATTACTTATTATTTATTTATTAGATCAAAATAATGTATAATTTAAAAAACACTATATAATGTATATATAATGTATATGTATATATATATATATATATATATATATATATATATATATATATATAATGTATGTATATATATATATTATATAGGCACTATGTGACTCAGCGCCAGAACACGTTCCTATTTGAAATGAAATATACTTGCATATTGAAGATGGCAGACAAAGCTTTGTGAGTGAACCACGTGTGTGTTTGTGTCCAGGTCCAGACCCCAACATCCCGAGCTGGGGCTGGTGGGTGGGGCGCAACAACATGAAGATGGACTACTGGGGTGGGTCGTCCCCGGGGTCGGGCAAGTGTGCCTGCGCCCTCAAGAATGAGTGTAAGAAGAATAACCCCCGCTGCAACTGTGACGCTGGGCTCCTGGAGGACGACGTCTTCGACTCGGGGCTGCTGCGTCACAAGGAAGACTTACCTGTGATGGAGCTGAGGTTTGGTGACACAGGGACACTGAAGGACAGACGCTGGGGACAGCACACACTGGGCCCACTGCTGTGTTACGGAGACAGTGAGTAGATGTGACAGTCCGAACTAACGTTAAAAGAAAGAGCTGGCACAAGAGGCTGGAATGGTGAAAGGGGGAGGGTGGTAGGGGGAGGGTGGTAGGGGAGGGTGGTAGGGGAGGGTGGTAGGGGAGGGTGGTAGGGGAGGGTGGTAGGGGAGGGTGGTAGGGGAGGGTGGTAGGGGAGGGTGGTAGGGGAGGGTGGTAGGGGAGGGTGGTAGGGGAGGGTGGTAGGGGCGGGTGGTAGGGGAGGGTGGTGGGGGAGGGTGGTAGGGGGAGGGTGGTAGGGGAGGGTGGTAGGGGAGGGTGGTAGGGGAGGGTGGTAGGGGAGGGTGGTAGGGGAGGGTGGTAGGGGGAGGGTGGTAGGGGGAGGGTGGTAGGGGGAGGGTGGTAGGGGGAGGGTGGTAGGGGAGGGTGGTAGGGGGAGGGTGGTAGGGGGAGGGTGGTAGGGGAGGGTGGTAGGGGGAGGGTGGTGGGGGAGGGTGGTAGGGGAGGGTGGTAGGGGGAGGGTGGTAGGGGGAGGGTGGTAGGGGGAGGGTGGTAGGGGAGGGTGGTAGGGGAGGGTGGTAGGGGAGGGTGGTAGGGGGAGGGTGGTAGGGGAGGGTGGTAGGGGAGGGTGGTAGGGGGAGGGTGGTGGGGGAGGGTGGTAGGGGGAGGGTGGTAGGGGAGGGTGGTAGGGGGAGGGTGGTAGGGGAGGGTGGTAGGGGGAGGGTGGTAGGGGAGGGTGGTAGGGGAGGGTGGTAGGGGAGGGTGGTAGGGGAGGGTGGTAGGGGAGGGTGGTAGGGGAGGGTGGTAGGGGAGGGTGGTAGGGGCGGGTGGTAGGGGCGGGTGGTGGGGGGGTTGGTAGGGGGAGGGTGGTAGGGGGAGGGTGGTAGGGGAGGGTGGTAGGGGGAGGGTGGTGGGGGAGGGTGGTAGGGGGAGGGTGGTAGGGGAGGGTGGTAGGGGGAGGGTGGTAGGGGAGGGTGGTAGGGGGAGGGTGGTAGGGGAGGGTGGTAGGGGAGGGTGGTAGGGGAGGGTGGTAGGGGAGGGTGGTAGGGGAGGGTGGTAGGGGAGGGTGGTGGGGGGGTTGGTAGGGGGAGGGTGGTAGGGGGAGGGTGGTAGGGGAGGGTGGTAGGGGGAGGGTGGTGGGGGAGGGTGGTAGGGGGAGGGTGGTAGGGGAGGGTGGTAGGGGGAGGGTGGTAGGGGAGGGTGGTAGGGGGAGGGTGGTGGGGGAGGGTGGTAGGGGGAGGGTGGTAGGGGAGGGTGGTAGGGGGAGGGTGGTGGGGGAGGGTGGTAGGTGGAGGGTGGTAGGGGGAGGGTGGTAGGGGAGGGTGGTAGGGGAGGGTGGTAGGGGAGGGTGGTAGGGGGAGGGTGGTAGGGGGAGGGTGGTAGGGTGGTAGGGGGAGGGTGGTAGGGGAGGGTGGTAGGGGGAGGGTGGTAGGGGAGGGTGGTAGGGGGAGGGTGGTAGGGGGAGGGTGGTAGGGGGAGGGTGGTAGGGGGAGGGTGGTAGGGGAGGGTGGTAGGGGGAGGGTGGTAGGGGAGGGTGGTAGGGGAGGGTGGTAGGGGAGGGTGGTAGGGGGAGGGTGGTAGGGGAGGGTGGTAGGGGGAGGGTGGTAGGGGAGGGTGGTAGGGGAGGGTGGTAGGGGGAGGGTGGTAGGGGAGGGTGGTAGGGGAGGGTGGTAGGGGGAGGGTGGTAGGGGAGGGTGGTAGGGGGAGGGTGGTAGGGGAGGGTGGTAGGGGAGGGTGGTAGGGGGAGGGTGGTAGGGGGAGGGTGGTAGGGGGAGGGTGGTAGGGGGAGGGTGGTAGGGGAGGGTGGTAGGGGAGGGTGGTAGGGGAGGGTGGTAGGGGGAGGGTGGTAGGGGAGGGTGGTAGGGGGAGGGTGGTAGGGGGAGGGTGGTAGGGGACGGTGGTAGGGGGAGGGCGCACGTCATTGTTCTAACGAGGGGTACAGGAGCGACCAGTGAACTAAACTACAAGTTTAATTCCGCTAACTTCCCTTCATTACATATGCTATCAGACATATGTACTGGTATGTATATTCTCCATGGATGATGCCACTGCTATTGACTGTGGCAATGGTGTTTCAGCTCTTTTTGACAACATTGTGACTTTCCGCAAGACGGACGCGACAATCGCACTGCCGACCTTTGACGCCGCCACTTCAGGCGACATTCGCTTCCAGTTCCGCACAACGACACTCAATGGAATCTTTCTACAGAACACCGGCCAGAACCATTTCATCGAAGTGAAACTCGTGTGTGAGTAAACCAAACCACTGTTCAGTTGCTTAGTTTTATAGTGTCGTCCTAAAAAGAAAAGCTACTGAAATGTTTGGTGACCTTGTTAATCCACTGAATGCAGATTTACAGAAGCACCCACCAGGGAGAAGTTTAAAGTACCACTATCAAGAAAAACTGTGTTAAAGTAATGTTGTTCCTTTGCCATTTTAACATGAAATGCTAGTTTTGAGCAAACAGCACCATCAGAGCATGTATAAAGTATTGTGTGGTTAGAATTTTTATTTACTTTACTACTTACTAATATATTTGACCAACTGTGTGCTTATTAAACATGATATTACTATATATCAATATGTAGCCACCATATTAAGGCAATATATTAAATGACATTACAGTTATTGAAATATGAATCTAACAAACACAAAATTATAATAATAATAAGTGATTATCATGAGGTGGATATTAAATGGTTAATTCTGATAATAAATTGTATACATTTGCATAGTAATGCAATGTTTTAAACGAACATTTCAGTTATTGAAACTTGCATCTAATAAATAGGCAAAATTATAATAATAATAAGTGATGATAATAATAATACTAATAATAATAAGAGGGATAATAAATGGTGAACAATGATAATAACTTATAAACATGTCCATGACAACAACGGCTGTGACGGTTGTTTCTGATAGTAACTGTACATGTCCATGACAACAACGGCTGTGACGGTTGTTTCTGATAATAACTGTACATGTCCATGACAACAACAGCTGTGACGGTTGTTTCTGATAATAACTGTACATGTCCATGACAACAACGGCTGTGACGGTTGTTTCTGATAATAACTGTACATGTCCATGACAACAACGCCTGTGACGGTTGTGTCTGTCTCCAGTTGGAAACAGTATCCAGTTCAGATTTGACGTTGGCAACGGGGTCCAGACGCTGGAGAAGATGACAGCGTACCCCCTCAACGACGGGGACTGGCACACCGTACACATCGAGCGCAACCGCAAGCTCGCCCAGCTCAAGGTGGACCTGCAGGCCGTGGTGACTGTGGACGAACCCAGTAACCAGGGCTTCCGCACCCTCGACCTCAATAGCCCCCTCATGATTGGTGAGTTGACTCAGCTGTGGTTTGACTGTTAGTCTGTCGGCAAATGTAAAGGAAGCACAGTTTTGCATGTAATCTTAGCAAGTGGTTTATAATTCATCTAAAAGTATTTAGGACATACAAGCCCATGTCTCCAAAACTACGATCAGGGGCGTAGCCAGAGGGGGCCATGGTCCCTAATCCCGGAAAAAACTAGGATGGTTGGGAACAGAGTACCAATAACTGGCTGTCTGATTAATAGAGTCACAAAGTACAGTGGGTTTCAGGATGCCTGTGTTTACACTCCAACCATTTCACAATTTTGTTTCATAATTTATATGATCGATCATGATAGAATACTTTGGCAGTTCAACATAAATAAAATGGACATATTTTAATACTCATACAATAAGTATGCTAATAAGTATCGATAAAATACATTATTTGTTGTCCATTAAAATAACCAAATATGTTGTGTTAAGAGATTACATGGCGTGTGAAAAACGCGAACATCAAGGATAAGTCTAAGACATCATAATTATTGTTCTGTTCTGTCTATGACAAGTAGTTACCAGTACAACTGATGTAAGACGTACAATTAACAAAACGCTTTATTCACGACTGACAACTGCACCGCTTGGTCGCCAGGTGGCAGCACAAGTCATGACAATTATGAGATTCAATTTAGAAGCGTGTCGCACGTTGATGCCTGTTTTTGACACCAGGGGCGTCAGTCGACTACAGCGACGGGTTTGTTGGGTGCATGAGGGCGCTGATGGTGAACGGCATGGTGCAGGACTTGAGAGGGAAGGTGGACAGTGGAGAAGTCACGTACGGAGTGTCCTCAGGTCAGTGCAACTGTTACTAGGTCACCTTTAGTTGACCACACACGGATGTCCACTGCCACTGCCTAATATATGCATATTCAGGGTCCGTACGGGGCCTTGAAAGTCTTGAAAAGCCTTGAATTTTATTGGACCAAATTCAAGGCCTTGATATCCTTGAATTTTACAAAGTAGTCTTGAAAAGTCTTGAAATTAATTGTGGTCAAAATATTATTGTCTTGACTCAAATTTTACAAAGTAGTCTTGAATTTAATTGTGGTTAATAAAATATTGTTTTGACTCAATTGTTGTGACGAATAACAGCCAGAAAAGGAAAGGCCTATGCACAAAAATATCTCATGCACATTGGGCAATGGACATTTCATTGTGGTTGGCGCCATTGCTTTCTTAGTCGAGTAAAAATGTCTTGAATTTCTTTTTCAAATAGCCTTGACAAGTCTTGAATATCCTTGAATTTCAAATGTCCAGATGTGTATGGACCCTGTATATTCCTTTTTACAAAAGTGAAACCATTGCACAGATGTTTTTTTATTTTCAGGCGTGAACATGCACTATAAAATGTAAAAATACGGTAATACCACTGATATTGCCAGCCGGCGGATGCTTTCTTGATAAATGTTTTTGTACGTGAGCATCATGTTGAAACCTTTCAATTCATTATTGGTTTCGTTTTATTTTCTAAGTTAGATATGTAAAGATAAGATATTATCACCGCCAGTTGAAAATGTTGGATCGAGGTGAGAACAAGAGTTTACCTGTGTCTTTGTCTCCAGGCTGTCACCCCAAGTGTGCCAGCAACCCCTGCATGAATGAAGGCATCTGTATCGAGTGGTTCTCGCACTACACCTGTGACTGCGCTTATACGCCCTACAGGGGCTGGGATTGTGGACGAGGTAATGTCATCAGTAAAATGTCATCAGTAATGTGTCATCACTATTGTACAAATCTGTTATGAGTAACCTACCGGCCAGTCAGCAGTGAGTAACTTAACACTGTCGTCAGTAACTTACGAGACTGTCATTGGTAATGCACTAGGTAATCAGTAGTAATGTACCAGCCTGTCATCATCGGTAACAAACCAGCCTGTGATCACAAGACATCAGTAGCGTACCAAATATTCCGATGCATTGTGTGATGTAATGTGCTGACCTACTGCGTGACACAGTGTGACATGGTATGATCCCAAATACCGACCTACTGTATGACGTGATATGATGCAGTATGCTGACCTGTGTGATGCGGTGTGATGCAGTATGCTGACCTGTGTGATGCGGTGTGATGCAGTATGCTGACCTGTGTGATGCGGTGTGATGCAGTATGCTGACCTGTGTGATGCGGTGTGATGCAGTATGCTGACCTGTGTGATGCGGTGTGATGCAGTATGCTGCCCTGTGTGATGCAGTGTGATGCAGTATGCTGACCTGTGTGATGCGGTGTGATGTAGTATGCTGACCTGTGTGATGCAGTATGCTGCCCTGTGTGATGCGGTGTGATGCAGTATGCTGACCTGTGTGATGCGGTGTGATGCAGTATGCTGACCTGTGTGATGCGGTGTGATGCAGTATGCTGCCCTGTGTGATGCGGTGTGATGCAGTATGCTGACCTGTGTGATGCGGTGTGATGCAGTATGCTGACCTGTGTGATGCGGTGTGATGCAGTATGCTGACCTGTGTGATGCGGTGTGATGCAGTATGCTGCCCTGTGTGATGCGGTGTGATGCAGTATGCTGCCCTGTGTGATGCGGTGTGATGCAGTATGCTGACCTGTGTGATGCGGTGTGATGCAGTATGCTGACCTGTGTGATGCGGTGTGATGCAGTATGCTGCCCTGTGTGATGCGGGCTCCATTGTGTGTTGTCGTCTGTTACAGAAGTGGGAGTGAACCTGGACCCCAGCAACATGGTCAAGTTTGGGTTTGACCAGCAGTCGGGCAGCATCGGCACGGACGAGGAGCAGATCATAATTGGGTTCTCGACCCAGAAAAAGCAGGGCACTCTCATGCACATCACCAACGACAAGAAGCCAGAGAAACCAGACTACATTTCTGTCGAAATCAACAACAATGGTTTGTAGATCATTTACTTTAGTAACATGCATGGAATGTTGTAGTTTATCACTAACAGAGCTGTGCACTGGTTGCCCCTATATGGTATGTAGTACGTACCATATATTTTGTATAGTATACTGTGACTTTGTGGGAGAACACCTTTGATCGACTTCCGCTCGTCTGGACGTGTGTGTAAATTAGTGTAATAATTCTAGACTAATTAATAAAATAAAATAGAATAATACAGCTAAAACATACCGAAAACATATTAAAATTAGAATTGCATATATATATATACAGTATATTGCTAAAATATACAGCAGCAATAAAATAAAAAGACTGTTGAAATATTCATTACACTGTGCATCAGCATTATCTAATTTAACATGTTCTACAAACATGCCCTCTTAAATGCACTTAGGGTGTTGCAGCTTCGTATTTCTAGATATATTCTATATTTGTGAACCGTATTTGTGCCTCGTGCACATCCTCATAGGACATAATAAAATCATAAAAATAAATATAAGTAAACTTTACAAATTATGACATTATATTACATATATAATTATATGTATATAATATATATATATATATATATATATATATATATATATATATATATATATATATACATACATATACATACATATACATAATAATAAAATACAAAATTTAAGTAAAAGTAAATTAATAACATTCAACCACTTTGGGTTCGAAGTAGTGCTGCATCCAGCTCTGGGGCTGATCGTAATAGTGAGGTGCCACTATCTACAGTTGATGAATCACACCGGCCTCAATCAAATGACCAGTGATATCACTTGGGGTGGTTGTTCTGACTGGTCACTCTTGCAGGTGGAGTCAAAGTGGTAGTGGACGTGGGCTTCCAGAGGGAGGAAGTGAACGTGGACATCCAGGACGTCGACTTGACCAACGGTCAGCAGCACATTGTGAATGTGAAGCGGTCAAACAAGGGCCGGACGATAACCGTGAAGGCGAGTGGTCATTTCTGCCTTCCCAGTCTTATAAGCTGACTTTTGGGTATCGTAAGCGCATCTCCTGCCAGGCGCCAAGGTCCACTACCTCGGTCTGTTTTCATTCAGTTCCTTGGATCATTAATTATTAATTAGACACATCCAAGTGTTGGTGGGATTCTGATTCTGAGTTGTTATAGTGCCAGACCCCTACTGGGGCATCACGCACTAGTGAGGGTGGTCGGTTTCAGGATGGCTGGCTTCATGTTATCTGGAAGTGGAATAAGAGCATGTGTGCTTGGGAATATGGGATTAGGGTGGGGTGGATGAGGAAAAAGTACAAGTCAATGATGGGGGAGGGTGGGGGTGTGGCAGGGACGGGGTGTGGAGGGGGACAGGGGTGGTGGTGTGTGTTGTCTATTGGAGGTGGCTGAAGGGTGCAGTTGTCAGGTTAATGTCCTTCAATGCACCCTTAAAGGCATCGAGACTGTTGTAGGTAAATGCATTAGATGGAAGTCTGTTCCACTGGGCTATTGTCCAGGGAAAGAAGCTGCATTTGTAGTAGTCGTGGGAGGTGGATATTTGTATGTATTTGTGTGGGTGGTTGGATCTTGTTTGGCTGTGTCCGGGCATTGGGTATTGGTTGAGATTGATGTCTAAGAGATTGCTTGTTATTTTATACATGGTGGAAAGTCTGGATGGGCAAAGTTTGTTTTGGACGGGGCACTTTTTAGCAACTGGGTGGATATTTTAGGAGCAAAAACAAACTACTGGTACTTGTTGGATGTATGTTGAGATGTAATCCTGCAGTTGGCATCATTACTGACAATTCACCGTGATCTTTTATCTGGTTGTCTGTTTTCAGGTAGACAACTACCCCCCGAAGATCGTCACATGGCCTTGGCTATCAGACAGCTCCGACACAAAACTTGACAACCCGAAATATATCTATTTCGGTCACAACGGTGAGTGATTGCGTCATGACGTGTGTTAACTGTGATATTGTGGACTAAACCAGACCATTGTTTTAATTCACATTGCTCTGTCGGTCTTCAGTGGATATGTCCATCGTCAACGTTACTACAATCCATTTCTTGTCAAACACTGTTGTGTGTTCTTAGAGTCTTGTTACCATAATGATCCTGTTTTTCGTTGACTCTTGCAAGCTGTCTAAGAAACGATTGGTTTATCAGGAGTTCTGTCTTTATGTCAAATCCATCATTCTATGGTACATATCAGTTTTATCTCTTATTAATGCAGCTCACATTGACACGGTTAGTAGATAATTTGTTCTAGTCATTTGTTTGCCTGTATAATAACGAGTACTTGCTGATATGCCATCTGATTGTTGTCATACATGACTTACAGAGACCCACGTCAAGAACGGCTTTGAAGGCTGTCTCTTCCGGGCCCAGTTTGACAATGTGTTCCCCCTGAAGAGGGTCTTCCAAGACCCCCGCCCCAGCTACATCACCCTCCTTCCCGACACAGGTCAGATACAACAGAGTTTGGCTTTGTTATACAAACATGATTTCACCTTTGTCTTTGTTAGGGTGGTTCTCACAATTGCGACCGTGTTGGTTCTAATGGAAGTTGTCATGGTCTGTACAATAACACATCAATTTTGTACACATATAGACTCGCACACACACACATACACGCATGCACACACATACACGCATGCACACACACACACACATACACACATGCACACACATGCACGCACCCACCCACACATTCATCAATCAAAGTAATTACATTTTAACGACTCCATCTAGCTGTTAATAAAAAAGGTCAGACAGAAATGCGGCGAGACGGAATTTTGTTAACCTAGTAATAAGCTGCACACCCCCAAAGTTCAGTCAGATATTCAATAGATAAACTAACTGGTATGATAACGATTTAGACATAAAAACAGCCTGCCTCATTTTACATGCATAACGCAGCCGTAGAAGAATAGGGCGTAATGTCTACACTGATTCTGTTCAGTGTCTTTGTTTTATTGTTTCACACACAAAACCAAAACGTTTCCTGTTCCTGCCACCAGGGGTCATCCGAGAAGACATGTGTGCTTTCGAGGAGGTCACGAATGCGCCGGAGGAGGCTGAGTACCGCCCCACGACCCCCATGCCAACCAACCTGACAACGACCCCGATGGACACGTACGAGCGGGCGGGTGGAGTGGGGGAGATCGACGGCGTCCTGCTGGGAAGTACGTCACCACTGGCTGCTTTAAGACATGAACCATAACAATTTGACTAGGCATTTGTTTCTGCAAACACCAGGGTTGGCGTTTTGCCCCCACTGAAATAATAATAATGGAGCTTTATTCACCATTTTCAACATGCAGTGTATATTTTGTGCCAAATAGGAACGTGTCCTGTTGTTTGAATCATGTTGTGCCTGTGTATGATAACATATAAAATGAGATAAAATAAATAAATAAATATATACATCTATATATATATATATATATATATATATATATATATATAAGGTTCTATAAAATGATAAATTATCCATTGCAAGTTATTATTTTGGTGTAATAATTAAATAAATAATATAGACCCTATCTAAGATGTCCTTTAAAATAGAAACTATCTATTTGAAAATTATTATGTTAAGCTAATAATTACATATATATATATATATATATCTAAATGTACATTAAAATTATACGTTTTGTATTAAGATAATTATTATGTTAAGCTAGAAATGTTGTGGTGTCACGTGGTAAGACAAAGCAGAAGCCTATATCTGGTTTAGTCCCAGTGTAACAGACGTATGTTTTGCACGACTTTTGTAGTCACGTGGTAGGTTGATTGACAGGGATAGGTGGGCTGACTGATTGCTATGTCTTCTAATACCAGCCAATCGAACTGAGACTCAGTTGCATGGGACAATACATGTTGCGATGTTGAAACACTTTTCGTAGTTCGTTTATTCTGTCATTCCACGTTATTGTAACACATCAGGTTGCAGTTTTGGTTGAAATAGCTGGGGTGTTCCAGAAGGACACAGTCAGTAACATACCACCAGCATTTGACATTCTGAAAGTGCTTCTTAAATCTAACAAGTTATACATCAATGCTGTTTCTTGGTGAGCTCATTATTTTAGGAAACATTTTCACAGGGCTGTGTATGTGACCATGTGTCCACTCTAAAACATGTTTATGTGTTTATTTTGCAGTCATCATCGCAGTCATCATCTTGATCCTCTTTGGCCTGCTCGTTATCATCGGTCGCTACTACTTCCGCCACAAGGGGGCGTACCGGACGCATGAGGCGAAGGACGCGCGTCAATATGACAACCCAGATCTCGCAGTTGCTGCGCCAAAAACTAGACAACCTGAAGTGCCGAAGAAAAAGGAGTGGTACTTATAACAAGGATGGGAACTGTTCACCAATGTTTTATGGAGTTTTTAGTCTGTGTGTGAGTGTATTAAAGGCTCGAATGTTGAGATTATTGTCACTCGCGTAGATGAGGAAGTCAAAGCAGAGTTGTATATAATATTTTTAATAGGTCATGAAAAGGAGATGTATATGAATTGAGTATTTTCATCCTGTCTTACATTAACACGTTTAATCAATTGGTCAGGGTTGGTCAATCTCACAGTCAAATGTAGCTTATAGAGACATAGACTTTCTTACATTCCAGATGTGTCTATAGCTTTGCGTATTTAACGTTGAGCATCAGACATCAAGCAGATGTAAGAATGATGTGTTTTGTTGCGCCTAATGAAACGTTCGACATTACAACATTAGGATGTGCTATGCAAGAAATAGGAACTAGGTTTTGTACTACTGTTTGTCATCCGGTATTGGCCGTAGGTCTACTTTGTGATACACACTGCGCCACTGGCATTATTGGGGTGCTTCTCTGAAAGCTACAGTTAGCATATACTCTATGCTAACTATTATTCATGTTAGGAAGGGTTGCAGGGCATCACGTGATACCAGACACATTTGATCATATGAGCAATTAATGGTTTCTCTGCTTTCTGAATTTGTTTTACATAAATAAAAAAAATTGCGGTATCAAAACTGTCACATGAAGTGGCATGTATGTAGTTTTTGCCCTGATACTTTTATATATTGAATATAGCATTGAAATGTTCAGCTTAAACTTTGTTTTCACATTCCAGGCACTAGATAATGAAGGCAGTGGTTCTGGGACCAAATTACAATTATTGTCATAATGTGAGTGAATGGGCGACTGATTACTAAAGCATTATGTATGATTGCTTGTATTTTCATTCCACAACACTCGTTAGCAATTTTGCCGACTGAATTGTCTTTTCCTTCGTTAAACAGATGCTTTTATGTAAAAATTTAGCTTTCAGTAAAATGAATTAACAAAGGAGCCAGCACAATAGATGTATTATATTAGTTGTGTGTAATATTAATTCTCACATACTCATTCCGTGATGGATGCAGATTAAACACGTGGGTGTAAGCGTACATCTATTGGAATACCAACATTGAAAAAATCTACTGCAATGTTTATAGAACTGACTGGATATTGCATTTTGATTATGATCTTAGTTCGTAGATTGGCAGAACTGAGTGATTTCTCAACAGAATCACAAGTTTCGGCAACTAAGTTGTAACTATAATTGTGTTAAAGAAACATATTGCCTAGTTCCATGAAAGAGATAATGTAATTAGTTCTTCCTGTAGTTCTGTCAGGAAATGCTTTTTAACAAACTGAATGTAGAATTTTTTCTGTCTGTATATGTGGTCTTCCATTTTAAGTTGTGGGCAACTTCTTGAGGTAATAATAAAGATATTTTAAATAAAATGTCTTGTTTGAGTAGAATACATTTGTTGAGTTTCCTTGTTTGGGCTTTGAGTACATATTTGCTGAATAGTCTAACTTCTAGGTCATTTGTTGCCATATTATGGATAAGTAAACTTGGCATTAATACTTGATTTTGTTTACAACTCTCTCTTACAGGGTTAAAGTAAACGTAAGTTATTACTGCACATTACCCAGTGCCTAGGTGTACTTAAAATGCTCTATATATTACATTATGGGGGACCTGATTTGAACACCATCTTTACTTCTCTGGGAAACATTCAGCCACATGAACTTTGTAAACAAATATGCACCATTCTCATGTGCTCAACAGTACTCATTCACACGACTGAGTGAACTAGGAGTAACTTAGAGCAAATGTATCTGCTGAAGATTTGACACGCCATTACTAGACTAGATTTTGACCTAGGTTTTCTCAATTTAGAATCTGAAGCTTTAGTCGCTATGCCATTGTGTTCCGCAGTCTAAAATTGTTAGCAAAAGATAAGTTCTTATATAGAGAAATGACAGGGAGTAAATGGAAATTATTATTGAAAAATTCTAAAATGTGTCGGCCATGCTGAAAAATGTGATGGCGGCCAACTGCTATCCCTCAGTAACTGGTAACATAGTTCATAATTGTTACTTGGTATGTATGACATCCAAATAAGTGGAATTTTTTAATCATTTATTACTCATGGAACGTTATATCATGACGTTGCGCCTCTAATCATAGTCACATGAAAGAATGAATGCTGCCGTACTATAACGGTGATGGCCTAGTTAACTGGATAGGGAATTGCTGACTGACAGATGATGACGCCTAGTTGTAGACGGAATATTCAAATTGGAAATATATTTTGAGTGGTGTACCACAAGAGTAAATAAAAGTTAGGTATTTTTATTAACTGTAATCTATTACATGTTGCTGAATGAAACAACGGACAATACAAGTACGATTTATTGTAGTAAATAAATTACAGAATCACAAATAAATTTTTATTGAATTAATATTGAAGCATAAGGAGGTAAGTCAATCAGTGTACATCCAAGCAGCTGTCTAAGTCTGGTGCATCGTTAACAAAGTATAACAAAAACAACAGAGTTTTCATTTAAACTAAAGGAGAGAGAGTGGATGTTTTCCCATTTCGACGGTTTATGAACTTAGCAAGGCACCACATAATAATGCATGGCACCTTTCACTGGTTTCAAATGTGTACCATCGTAATCGTCCTTGTAGTGGAAGAAGCACTTTCCATTGAAGAAGTCTATAGCTGCACAGTCATCTTCTTCATCCATGCATGTCTCTTTACAAAGTGTCACTGTGTTCGCTTCTTCGATCTCCTCTCCACCATCGTACATGCTGTCTGACTTCAATTTGAAGACACCTATGCATTCTGCAATAGAAACAAGAATAATTTAAAGACAGATGATTAATATGGACCCTCTTAATAAAGCAATTCTCAAAGTTTTGTCTTCAAAACCCCCTTGTGACCAACGCAAACACCAAGGGACCCCATGGCCCATGCATTATATAATCGTTTTTATGGCCTTCTTTGTTTTCTTGGTCTTCGTAAATCTTCTTTGAAGGATATTTTAATTAAGCTTTTGGTTAATTATTTACACTTATGGTCACATTACAGAAATAAGTCAAACTGTTGTATACTTGCATAGGCAGTAGGCGTCTTTATTCCGATGTCGTATTTTTATATTTCTGTTGACCGTAGACAGTATTTACATCATTAGAATCGAATTAGAGAAATGCACAACATGGTAAGATTCCATGTGTTTCTGGATTGCATGGCTCAATTAGGGTAGGGACCGGCAAATCCGCTATGGGCGCGTTGGTAGGTCGGTTGAAATTTGTGTTCACTAGGTTTTTCTGCTCATGAGGCCCATGGAAACTGCTTTTAAGGGCCTCGTATTAATCGTATCACGGTGAAACCACATTTTTCTGAGACCCAACATGACAGAGAATGCGGCCGTGTGAATTGCAATATTTTAGGCGGGTTATTTAATTTTGATTTTTATGAGTGAATATGCGCTATGTTCGGATAATTATATATTCGTAGCACGCGGAGGAAGTTTTCTTAAGTTTGGATAGTATTTAGAGGAATATTGAATAAGAAGACCCTGAACATTTCATATAAATCGCATGTAGCGCATTGTAGCTAAATCGTTTTGAATGTACCACCCATTGTCTGGATTTGTCTGGATTGCGCTGACGCAATGACGGCCATCTTGGAGTAATCTAATATCAGATTCTAATTTAACTGCATCTTTGAACAAGATAATATTTCAAAAAAAAATGTTGGTGTGAATAAATATCTAAAAATATAATCTGTCTAATGTGGTTAATATTCCAAATGTATAAGTTTATTTGAGTATCGTATCATTAATATTGGCAAAAACAGCTTCCCCATGCTAATTATTATAATGCTTTATGGTGAGTGGTGTGTTTTAATTTTATTTACAGAGAAAAATTACCAAGAGAAATGTCAAGGTTGACCAACAGAGCAGCTATTGAAATGTTGACTAAATATCTGTAAGGTTATAGCAGTTTTTAACTGCATTTCAAATGAGTGATTTAGCCCCAGTGTGAACGTGTGCTACACAGCGCGCTGTGCAGGCCAGAGCCGAGGTCACAGATTTGGTACCATATTTGGAAATTTTAATGTGCGATAACCTTTTACTGCTTAAACATATTTAAATTATGTAAACGGTATCTTATTACATATTATACATACAATCGACACGCACCACCATAAACGTGGTAAATCTATTTTGAATTTTTTTTGCCGGTCCCTACTAAATTAGGGGCAACTTCCTGAACAGGACAATCTTAACTCGGCATAGTTTCACACACTGAGAGCACAACATCACGTGCGTGTGTTTGTGTGGGTGCTAGGTGATAATATCTGCGACTGATAGGTACGATATAATAATTTGTTCTCAACCACCAGAGGATCGTTTCACTAAGATAAATTGCCCTTAAGGAAGATTCACCCTTAAACAACACGTTATTAAATTTTAATACATTTTTTTCAAAATGCAAATACCCATTGCCACATTACCGTGGACACTATATGCATGACTATATGCACGATACACCAGTGATAATATCCGACTGGTGCATTTTTCAGGTGTTCACGATCAGTGTTAAGGATCAAAATTGATGTTAAAGTAAAAAAAATGCGGTTTAAGAGCTCTTAACAATGTTACTTTAGTGAAATGGTCCCGGTGTCCATTCGTAAATTGACTAACGTTCGCACTTATCGCCATCCCAGCCTGCTAGACAAGTACACACATACGTCGGTACGTAAATCTGTTCATCGTTGAGGTGCGGGCACCCGTAGCACGTGCCGCCATTCTTACAGGGATTCGGTTTGCAGACGGCGTAGTTAACTGTCTCAACAAAACATACACGTGGCACACAATTACTATTCGGATTGTCCACAACAATAACCTTTATTCAGACTGTTGAAAGCATAATAGACCATTTTTATTTATGCGGAAATTACAGTTTCAATAGAACTACAATACAATGAATGATGGTGCTTTAGTGAGTAGCAAGTGTAAACATTAATCAGATTATCGTTCACTGAAATCGCTGAAGTTTTAAGAAAGAAAATAATTAAGAAAATAATGATGGCACTTACGTAGAATTCGGAGTTACGTAGAATCCTAACAAATCAGCATTCCCAGGTATATGGGTCAGGTCATAGAAAAACGTACAATTGGGGCTGGACAGGCAAAAATAATAAAACTCACAATTACTTTAAACAACTTTATTACACTTGAAGAACAACTTATTCCCTTTATTTAGCACTAAATTATACTGACTTAATCCTAGCGGTTCAGGTTTTAGAGATTGTCAAAGAAAACGTAATGTGATCGGCAAACGTCCGTGATCGAAATAAATTGAACAACAATTAAAGACCCTTTAATATCTCAGATTAACTGCACATTTTGTCTATAGCTAGCCATGATATGTATGTTTGAAAGTACAGAAAATGAATAAGCACATTAAAGAATCTTTAAAATTATATGCTAATCAACTTTCACCGATGACTGAAAATAGTGCAAATCTTTGGAAAACACTTTTTACTTTACCCTTGCATACTCAAAAATGCACTCTTACACATGAAAGTCACTCTACACAATCTACGACATATCTACTTTACAAAATATGTGGTCCAGAGCACTCACAAACAGCACCGTTGCCTCGTAGCCGACATATACAAAGTCATATAAAATTGCGAAGAAATCACGGACGTTTGTTACTGGTATCGTTTACTTAAGACACTTGTATGAGTACTAAACATCTTCATAATATTATCATCTCAAAACGTCTTCTACATGTACAAAAGAGGTTGATCTTTGGTTATAGCTATACAAGTATATATATTTCGACCATTTCGACCATTCACTGTATGTGTCATGACTTTGAATTACATTTTTTTTTTAACTTTCCCCAGGTTACAAGTGCTCTCAAATACAACAGAACATCTTCTATAGCCGTAATGTACAAGGCCAACATATTTACTATTAGTTTTAACAGTAATAAAGACCTTTCTAGCACTTGCAGGTGAGCAGTATGCCTGCTTACCATATATACATAAAACTCACGGACGTTTGCGTAAAAATAACGGACGTTTGCGTAAAAATAACGGACGTTTGCTACTGGTATCATTTACTTAGGACACTTGTATGAGTACTAATCATCTTCAAATCATCTCAAAACATCTTCTATATGTACAAAAGAGGTTGATCTGTGCATACAGCTATATACAAGTATATATTTCTACCATTCACTGTATGTGTTATGATTTTGAAAAATAAAAACCCTTTTTTTACTTTCTCCAGATTATGTGTGGTCCCACTTATACAAATATATCACAGAACCTCTTCTATACCCTAAATGTACAAGACCAACATGTTTACTATTAGTTTCAACAGTGAAAACGATCATTCTGCCAGTTTCAGTCACCTTCTCAGTATATTTAAATAAAAATCACGGACGTTTGTTTTCATTTCGACGCCAGTTGTAAGGCCAATACACAAACTGGAGTGAAACTTTTGTTCACGATTGAAGAATGTGGTACAAGAAACGAGAAATGCTATAGGAAATAGCTACACAATTATAATTATATGCAGGAGAGGTAAACATTTTGAACAAACGTCCGTGATTTTTATCAGTATAATTCTGTTCATGTGCCACCCTAGCCAAGGGAAGTGGGTGTGGCTAAAACTGTTTCCACCCACAACAATG
>OZ024855.1:52886163-52891163 GCA_964017155.1 Oasisia sp. SBJ-2009 | reverse complement strand
TGTTTTGATAGCAATCGTAAATCACGTGACTGTAGAGCGCCATAATCCGTGACAATGATTTAAACAAACGTAATATTTTATTATATTGAACAACATTTTAAGCAAGCCTTCACAGTAACCATCACAGGAGGTTTAACGAACAGCTCGTGGCATTTGTATCAAAAATACGAGTTTCCCTGCACATTGATGATTTTAAATTTATCGCGCATGCGCAGAAATGTCAATCGGAAAGTTTATAACGACTGGGAAAATGTAAGCGCGGCGTCCGTCATGCTTTCGTAGTTGAACAAGTTTTGCAAGATAAGACGGCGCCAAACCATTGATGCATTTATAAGTCATTACCAACATTTTGAAGGCGATTCGGATCTCAACTGGCAGCCAATGCAGCTCCTTCAACACTGGTGTGATGTGGTCGTGTTTACTGGTGGTGCGTGTTATTAGCCTGGCTGCATTGTTCTGGACACGCTGCAATCGAGCTGTCTGTGATATTGGTATGCTATGTAAGAGTGAGTTGCAGTAGTCCAGGCGAGAGGTGACGTTGGTCCATGTGAACTCCCAGATTCCTTATGCGGTCTGAAGGTGAAACCGTATCGTCTCCACTTGTCAAGGAGCAACCTTCGTACGTCGTGAGATGATGTTTTGATGTAAAGATCATCATCTTAGTTTTTTGCATCGTTTAGTTTCAGCATGCGCAGCGCCATCCATCGCCTGACTTCCCCAAATACAGTCTGTGAGTCGTCTCGCAGTTTCCGCTTGGTCGCTTGGTGTAGCGGGATTGTATGACGCGTATGGTTGAATGTCATCGGCATATTTATGGTACTTTATGCCATGTCTTTAGAATATCCGCTGCATTGGTGTGGTGTATAGAATGAACATAACTGGCCCAAGGACCGTGCCCTGTTAGGGTTATTTATGTGATTTGACAATTGCATAACAATATAAATCCAACATGGCGGCTAAAACGTTCACATTGACCTGCTAGATATGGGGATCGGGATATATATATACATACATACATACATACATACATACATACATACATACATACATACATACACACATATTATATATATATATATATATATATATATATATATATATATATATATATATATATATATATATATATATTCAACTGCAAAGAGCACAACTAAAGTTAAAATTCCATTCGTTCAAACAAATAACTTTATTGACATTTATGTTGCAAATGCGTTTTTCTAACGCATCCTGTTCGTAGATTGCATTTCCGCGTTCAACACGGGCATCCCAAAGACATTTTGTAAGTTCGGTCCCTAATTAATTACAAATTGTCCTGATAATGCTAGTATTATGTCTGGTAAGTGATGTGCTTATGATTTACAGACCGATGGTAAACACCTAGACGCAGCGTAAAAAGAGAAAGTGTGATTATGAAAGAAATGTCCACATACACGCTATTCAACTATAAGTACCACGTGTAATAAATATGTTGTTGGTTTGTTCTCATATATTAACGAAGAACGACACAATAGTAAAGTATTAAATGGTGTAATGCAACTGACTGTCGCTAACCCCAGGTGCATTGTAATCTGGTAACTGCTTCCCTAAAGAAACACATACCTTGTCGGCCGTCCAGTCCATACATTGGCGACCTGATTCCGTCTTATCGTGGAAACCTCTGTATGCGTAGCCACCATGACTTTCCAGACAATCCTTTACCGAGGCAGCTGCAGTAGCAGGGCAGACAAAGCATCAGCAAAGGTATTCTGTCGTTATTGAAATTACAAGACTTATACACCGTAGAACGAAAAAGATAAAATGAAAACATAACAGTACAAACCGATAATATTGCTAGGAATGATCAAATAATGCGAAAAGCATATCATAGTTTGTCCACGTTGTGTGAAATCTTTTTCTTACATATTTTAGATGCGATCATGAGCTATGCAATGAACATTCTTTATAACGACATTAAATGAATTGAATTAACATATTGTCCTACCACTGGACTGAGGCCTACTAATATGCATGATCAATTACACTTGTAGTTCTGTACTCAGCTGTATTATAATATATGTGCATGCCACACCTTCTGCATTCTTTCAAATAGGCTTCATTTCACCGCCACCATATTTTACTGATGGCATTAAAATGACTAATATGCATGATCAATTGCACTGGTGTTATACTATTTCTCATAAAATGTCACAATAGGCTATGTCCTATGCTAGAAACAAAACAGGTATATGTGTTCCTCTATCCCTGTACTGGAGCAACGTGTGTTAGAAGGCGCCACTCACCTTTTTGAACAAATAGGAATAGCATACAAAATATATCTGCTATTGTCCAGTCATCCATACTATACATTTCGCCTATGATGCAATTGCTGAAATAAAGAACATACCTTTTCATAACATGAAAACCAAGACTAGCCGTGGCCGTGACCGTGGCCGTGGCATAAGCTAATTAGTTTTATTAAAAACTGCCATAACATAGACCCTCTACATTTCGTTTCGACTAGTACGGTATGTCCCAATCAATGGCTGGCATTAGCCATTGCCAAGTGACGTTGTCATTGCTATTGCCAATGGCTTGCCTTACGAAGTCGACAGATAAGAGACTCAACATGACCAAATGTAAATCATAATTATTGTACTCAAGTGTGCCGAATTCGTGGCAGGACAAAATGCTCAGTGCAAATATCTAGTCTTCTAACGCCCCTTGCGTGTTTTAGTACATAACGTATTCTTGCATTGCAGTATTTCACATAACACGCGAATCATTTACGCAGTAGATAATACTCATGAATTAAGGCTCATGGCATTAAGCATGTATATTAGCGTTAGAATATGACCTAATTATGAAATGGTATTTCCCCGAATATTGACCACGCTAATAGGTCCTATTTTATTAGTCTAAGCGCTAAAGTTCATAGACATATTAGATATCATATTAAATACATCTTTAGTCCGATATATCACTCTAGCCAAAGGATATACAAACGTGCTATAAAGTTACCTGTGTGAAAATTAAATGAGACAAACAGTTTTTAGACAAATTTTTATAGCAAACTAAGACTCAGATCACGTGACTTCGTGCACTCTCATAATCAGTAACGGTGACGTCAACATACGTTATATATATATATATATATATATATATATATATATATATATATATATATATATATATATATATATATATATATATATCAATGTATCGGATGGAATTGTAAGCAATTGTTTACACTGATCACCTCAGGCTCAGGAAAGTTTGAATACGATGAGACAGAAAACGAGGTTTTGCGTCTAGCGTAAGAAGTGATTATGCTCGTGAACTGCCAATCGAACACGCTCGCGAGTCGAACACTTGTCTTAACTAGACATATTCTTTAGCTAAGAAGTTAAGGATATCGATAGTAATTACCACAAAACAGGTTATTTTGGCACCTACACAAACAATCTGATTGACATAAAGATAACATGAGGTTTCGTGAAAAATATTTTGAAAAACTTCTATTACACAAAATACTGTCCCCGTTAAGCAACGGGGGAAATGAGTATTTACAACTACATCTACAAATACCCCAGAAGGGCGGAATAGACATAAATATTGTGAGTTGGACTCTCAATAATATGCCGACGCCGACGGCTTCCTTCTAATCCTTGGCGGTGGTGGCAGTAATTACAAGATGTAATCAACTTTATCAATATTGCTATCCGAGAGTGAACTCCAGATGGCAAGTGGACAACTAACTATGTTTATTCCTTTTGAGTTATTTGTAGATGTTGTTTTTAAACAAGCGACGGAAAAATGTAAGCGGTACAACACCACACTCCCAACAGTCAGGCACAGGGACCATTACACAACGGGGGCCATTGAGTATTTCGTGTAATATAAGTTATTTGTTTTGAAAATGTATGTTCACAAACCTCTTTATGCGTCTTTGTCAATCAGATTGTTTGTGAAGATGCCAAATGCACCTGCTTTGCGCATTGTATGTTACAGCTGGCGGTAATTACAAGCGATATTATTAAGTATTCGACTCGCGAGCATGTTCGACTGGCGGGTCATTGACATTGTCATTGACATCGACAATAAGTATGCCTAGCCCTGGGCTATGCCTATGCCGGTTATATCTATCAAGGATTCAATTCAAATCCGACAAATGAGTTCAACAATGTCATACATATATGCCATTATATAATGGCATAATATATATATATATATATATATATATATATATATATATATATATATATATATATATATGTATGTATGACATTGTTGAACTCATTTGTCGGATTTGACAATTGCATTTGCTTGAAGGCCTGTGATGAAATAAGTATTTTTGGTTGATAATGTTGTTGTTGATACGTGGCTGAACGAAAGAACATTCACATTATTGGCTAAAACTGCGTCTTGTCGTTTCGCCCAAATCCAATTTCCAATAACACATCTAATTATTAAACTTTCACAATACCTGTCCTCTACTCCAACGCAACGTTAAATTAGATGTGGTGCTTAATAATTGCACAAACCCAACAAAACCAAAATAACCACACTCTCGTATCGTATGGTCGCGTTAACTGTAAAAAAGAGGATCGAGTCTATAAGCGACACATGCTTTTTTGAAAATAGTATACCCTAAAAACAGAGTAATCGCCTGCGGCGTTGGAACCAATAAAACTAGGTTTAGAGAGCCAAGTAGCAAGTGTAGTATAATAACATTTAAGAGAGATACACGTGTAGTTAGTCTTGTTAATTCAGTATGATGACATCTGGAATCATGTGCGCTCGAGTCGTTTACGATTATACTAGGTCCTATCCCTAATATAAGCATAGGGTTAGGACCTAGTATGATCGTAAACAACTCGAGCGCACGTGTCTGGAATTGTTTACTGGCTCTGAGATCGAGTAAGTCTTCTTTTATATCATGCGCCTCTGAGCTTGGTTTCTAAGAATTAGGCGCAATATAAATTTCATAATTCTTATTATTATTGACTGTTCATTACGGAAAC
>OZ024855.1:52853663-52876163 GCA_964017155.1 Oasisia sp. SBJ-2009 | reverse complement strand
ATCTTCACAGAGGGCGTACCTTTTTGTTTTGTGGTACATTTGAATATATCTCTTGGCATCTGTTCATGTTATCTTAATGCCAACATTTATCTTTTACCTCCGCTACGATACACTCCACTCTGCCCATGCTCTCTCCACACATAGGTACAAGCCCACGTTAAACATGTAGCAAGTGTTTATGTATGATGGTTGTTTGTTTGCACTTTCAGTCATGCTATGTCGTATCCGATATCTGGAAAGGTGAAGACATTTAGGCCGAAGGATTACCAGGTTGACTATCCCCTTGTGGTAAGTACATGTGGCATTAGACAAGAATATAAGTATGAACTTATCAGTTGTCATTTCATCAAAGGAGCATGCAACACTAACGTTCAAAAGCCACAAATATCCTCTAAGTTATTTATATAACTCTACCATTAGCGATACACCTTAGTGTCAGACATAAAGATGCAAAAACAATTCAGGAGAAGCTGAGAAACGAAAGAGATTCTTCCAGATTCAAAATGAGAAAAACATTCCAATGAAGCTCGAGTTGGCAATGAAAATGGTTACGCGACATTTAAAAAGACCTCACGGTGGCCAAATTCAACGTCACTCGAACGATGACAATTTTACCGTAGACTGCATTCTTCAAGACTGATTTGGAGCACTGGTTATTTTTAATTCACTGAACGACGACGACTCTTGAAAGAAGATGTCTGGACTGAAATTGTGGACTGAAAGAAACCCGGGGCCGGGCATTGAGCTATCTTTACCTTTTCATATAACCATGAAAACGACCTGTTATCACAGCCGCAAAACGTCCCCTCACATATCTTGTATACATATGCACACATTATGTAACACAATAAAATCATTTACATTCCTGTAACGAATATAAGTCATAAAACAAACTCGCGCAAAATTCGACGGCAAGCCGGCATGCTCATCTCGACCGCTACGCGTACCTCAGTGTCGCGGTGTCGCTATATATAATTTGCTTCACAAACAGTTTTGCGTGAGTTAGTTTCGCGAATTGTATTTGTTTCAGTAATGTCAGTTATTTTACTCTATATAAACTTTGCTAGGAGATGTTTGGCGGCTGTAGGTGGTTGTTTTGTTGGTTAAGTCAGAAAGTAACATATTGCCGTCCAGATTCGGCCTGTGTACAATTTCGCGCTTCAATAGGATGAGTTTCTTTTCTTTTCACCGCCCGAGGCGCTGGCGTTAGTGGACGTATGACGTCACACCGCCCCAGGTGAAATGCCCAAAATCTCAGCTTCCAGAGAGGCTCAGTAAGTCTCCTTAACCACTTACTAAAGTGGTTAAGCCTAAGGAGAAAACAAATTATAACATGTGGTACAGTAGACATTGAGCATTCTTTACATTTAGGGTTGCGTGGTCTTTTAGTTAAATAATCACACGACTGTACAGTGTATTAAAAGAGTATAAATATATACTAATTAAAATAATTAATTAATTAAAGTAAATAGATCAGTAGCTGAATAATTAACCATGATCGACAAATGTCAAAATAATCTGTAAAAAGATGCGTTTTGAATGAAACTGATTAACATTCGTACATTGCCACACTGTAAGGGTTAGTTGGTTCCATGCTCTTGGAGCTGCACAAGAGAAGGATCGGTCGCCGATTTTAGTTCGGGAAGTGAGCTGTTTAAGATGTAACTGATCAGAGAGCGTAAACTGTATGTCGGGCAATAGGGAGAGAGAAGTGCTGATAAATATGGAGGTGCAAGACCATGGAGACATTTCAAGGGGAGAAGTTGGGTCTTGAATGTAATGCGACACTTAACAGGAAGCCAGTGCAGCTTCAAGACCATGGGCGTGACATGGTCTCGTTTCGATCGAATCAGTATGACACGAGAACAAACATGTTGAACTCGATGTAGTTTATCAATTACCGCCACTGACAATCATTCAGGAGGCTGTTGCAACAGTCAGTACGTGATATATCCAGGGCATGCACTAGTTCATTCAAAGTCTGTGGAAATGTGATGTCGATGTTGTCATATCTCAGTATGACTGACACTGTCATGTATGTTGACGTGACCTGTGTGTCCAGCCTCACGGCCTGTCGGTCGTCATCACAGCCCCGGCCGTCTTCAACTTCACGTCCAGCGCCTGTCCAGACCGCCACCTTGAAGCGGCCCAAATACTGGGTAGGAACATTCCATTCACCTAACGCAAATAACACGAACGAAACTAGCAATGCGGTTGTTACTATTAGGTCTTTCCTGCATAGTATTATACTTGATTAAGTAGTCTATAGATAAGGCCATTATAACTAGTATCCAGTTATCTCGTCAATTGTTTAGTGATTGAATTGAAATACTGAAATCATGTTAATTTGGCTTCAATTGAGAGACTTCGAAATGTGAAACATTTACAAAAGGTCACATTAAGAACGAGGTTAAATGACAAAAATAAAGGTTGCATCACCTGCTCTTTTGCCTCTAACAATACGTCGTCTCTTGACCACAACGTCCGAGACTCACTGCTGGGTACGTTGTGTCGCGGCTCCTGCCCTGTGGAATGATCCCCCACTCACTACGCGAAGATGTGACTCAATACACCAGTTTAAAAGACTCCTTAAACTCACTTATTCAAAAGAGCTTTTTACTCATGAACGTTGGCGGACATTTAATATTGTCGCTTGATTGGACTTTTTATGTTTTCAGGATTTATTTATGCGTTTATTTATTATTCGGAGCTGTTTTTAATACTTTTACGTTCATAATACTCTTTTTTATAAGCATATTTATTTCGTAATGAAAATGTAATTGGATATTTGATGCCATGTTTTTATGATCTTTAACTTTTCGTTTCTTTCTGTTTCCTTGTAACAGTGCCTTCAAACAGCGTAACTTGGAATTTCGGCATTATATAAATGTTTTAATTATAATTACATGATTGGTTTAGGAGCAGACACAACGAACGTTCGCCGGGAGGACGCCGGGCGAGTTCTGTCGGACACACTGCGCCAGTTCATGTACGACCTGGGGGTGGAGGACGGCCTGGAGGCGCTCGGCTACAACTCGGCAGACATCCCGGCACTCGTGCAGAGAACCGTACCTCAGGTCCGTCGATACTTTGTCTCACTTAACCGACTGTCGCTCGGCTGCGTAACTTCGTCGAGAAGACAGGCTGGCGTTTGAATGCTATCCGTGTGGGCTAAACAATGCTGCCACCTGTCATAATTCCTATTTTATACACAACTGCAATCAGGGGCGTCGATCCGATTTTAAAAGTGGGGGGGGTCGGGGGACCAATTTATATATATATATATATATATATATATATATATATATATATATATATATATATATATATATATATATATATACATATATATACATATATATATATACATATATATATATATATATATATATATATATATATATATATGTATATATATATATATATATATATATATATATATATATATATATATATATATATATGACCTGAAATACACATAGCAATTTTTTTTATAAATACAAAACATAATTCATTGTTGGTTTGGTGCTAATTCTCAACTAAAAAAGCCTTTATGTTATGCTATTTATATTAGTTATGGTGGCAACATATATTTAAAAAAGGTCCATGGACCACCCCAATCACTGAACATTTGTGGGGGTAGTCTTTGGACCCAACACTGCTTGCATGATTCATAGAGTGACAGATGCAGAGCTTACAGGGGTACCTGTGTAGGACTTCCCAATCCCACATTTTAATAAATAAATTTGTCATCACTACAATTAGATCAAATTACACAAAGTGCAGACATCCGCTGGTTCCGCCGTAGGCGATATAACTATCCACCAGGGCGACCAGGCTGCAATCCAAGGGGTGAGAGGGCAAACCAAAATTAATAATCTATAATATGCTTGACAGTTGATGGCTAATGCCTATTAATATATCAACACTAGGGTGCAAAATGACAGAGCCCGGCATGATGAATATTTACAGGACTAAGATCAAGTTGCGCCCAACCACGCAATTTATGTAGTGATTTTCCACTAGGTAGTCGGAAGTTTATATATTATTATTAATTTTACTACTAGACCGATGGAGGGTTTTTAAGAGAAAGGAATGATCAGTCTCGCTATATATGCCAATAAATGTGTTTTATGAAATGAAAAATTATGAGAACCTTTCCTATGCTGACCCTCTCATGCCGAAAATTGGGGGGGGGGGGGTGCGTCCCCCTCGTCCCCCACTGATCGACGCCCATGCTGTGCCTGAGTAGAACTTTCCAATTCAACATTTTGGCAGACATTTGTCATCACTCAAATGGGAATAAGTTACACAAAGTGCAAGAATCTGCCTCTTCTGCCGTAGGCCATAAGCATCAAGCAGGTAAGGGGTGAAAGTGCAACACAAATTCCATCATTTAAAATGCGTTTGATGGCTAAAGCATATTACTAATACACAAGGTTGCAAACTGATAGAGCCCGGCAGCGGCTTTAATTTTTTTCCGGTAGTAATAAACTTTCCGATTGGCCTTTCTGCGTATGCGCGACAAATTTAAAATCATCAATGTGCAGCGAAATGACAAAGTATTTTTCGGATAAATGTCACGGGTGTTCGTTAACTCTCCTGTGATGACTACTGTGAAGAGTTGTCTAAAATTCGTTCAATACATTAAAATATTACGTTTGTTTAAATCACTATCACGGATTATGGCGCAGTAACAGCAAAACATGCTTCAAAACTTGTTTGTCTCGTGTTAATTTGCGATAAATAACCTTGCTGAGAGATTATATACATCATAACGAGCAGCATGTAGTAAATATACCATAAATGCTTTGTCGTTTCGCTGTAGTGTGGCGATTTTATAGTTATCGCGCATGCGCAGAAACGTCAATCGGAACGTTTATAACGCCGGCAAAATGTAAGCGCTACACCGCAGCCCGGCAGGATGACTATTTTACTAAAGTAAGATCAAGTTGCGCGCTGTGGCCAGCCAAGCAATTTATCTAGTCGATTTTCTTTTGGGTGGTCGGAACTCCATATGGCGAGTTTATTGTCTAGCTAGTCATATGTAATGTAGCGGCTTTTAAGAGAGAGGATTGTTGAGTTAGGCTATATGCCTCGCAATGTTTCTGAACTGAAAAGTGGGGGGGGGGACAATTCCTATGCTGTCCCCCCCACTCTGAAAAGTGGGTGGGACGCGTCCCCCCGTCCCCCACCGATCGACGCCCGTGACTGCAATTGTTTTTATTAGTGTTGTATTATATTATAAGTAATAAAATGCTGCCCCCTCACGGAGTCTGGGTAACCGAGGCTATGGATACCGCAGTGTCGTCTTGTCGACCGTTATCCCCGAGTTTAGATACGTGATGATGTATTAAATAAATATTTATGTTGTTAACACACGATCATAAATTCGAAACTTTGACGTTTCGACCACCTGATGACCGTTCCACTAAGATAAAGAATTGCTAAGATACATCTATCAGTAAACAACGTTGTGAAATAAAATTAGAATGGTTCAAAACGTAAATACCCATTGCCATATTGTCGAGGACACTATTTCCATGACACACCAGTGGCAATGTCCCGCTGCGCGTCATGGTGTACACAGTTTTGGGGGTATTCGTGGTCACTGTTTAGGATCGTAATTAAAATTGAATAATTGGGTTTATGTGCTCTTAACAACGTTATTGAAACGGTCCTATGGTTCCTCTGCTCGCTAGTGACTTAGTCGATAACACGTCGTCTCTCTTATGGAGACGCTTGTGTAAGCGTAACTTCTTCTGACTGTCTTCACGTTTGTCTCTTGCGTGTAGCTACTCATACCTTGTCTTAAGTGTAAGTGCGAGCTGACAGCCGACGCTATATCGTGATATTTTGATACACTTGTACCTGCTAAATAACTCATTTGACTTGTGCACTTCACTGGACTTTATTGCGCTTGTCTTACCCTATATATTACGTCTCTCCCTTCTGCCTTTGTCATTGTTATCGGCAGTTGTCGAAATGTCGAATTTATAGTTGTGCGTTAACCAAAATCTATATATGATTATTTATCTAACTGAATGAACATGGCCACGAATATAATGGGATCTTGCTGCCGATGTGCGTACGTGTATATGAACATGCAGGGTTGCACACGTGCGATATTACTGAGGAGGTGTGTTGTGTCTCTCCATGCGCGAAGGGCGAAGAGCGTGTGACTATGATCGCGTTATGTTGTTCCAGCATCGCCTGATGACGTTATCCCCACGTCACCCAACAGAAGACGACCTGGCGTCTCTTCTTCAGCAGTCGATGAGACTCTATTAGGATACGCCACTTAATTAGGTGTGAGCGTGTCATTCCATATGTCTGTGGTAACGGCTATCGTTTGGTAGTTTGAGTTTTGTGTAAAGATACATATACACAAATATGTACACA
This sequence comes from Oasisia sp. SBJ-2009, assembly GCA_964017155.1. Taxonomy (NCBI): domain Eukaryota; kingdom Metazoa; phylum Annelida; class Polychaeta; order Sabellida; family Siboglinidae; genus Oasisia; species Oasisia sp. SBJ-2009. The sequence continues at coordinate 52,869,761 of OZ024855.1, read as the reverse complement.
CTCGCACACAACCACGCACACACGCACACGCACACGCATACACACACATACATACTCATACACACGCGCGCAAATGCACCCAAAACCGCATGCCCATAAACACCCACGCAAATGTCTATACAGGCAATCATACATAGATCTATAAATAACCACACGCACGTACATAACTACACTTCCAAACACACGCATACACAACCATAATTATTTTAAAACATACGCATTCACACAAATAAAATGCGTATACACCGCCACATGCATGCATAATTAGACAACATTTAACAGAGGAATAATTGAACATGTTTCGTATGACGGTACATTTATCTTAAAATCGAAAATGTCAGTTACACAAAGTTATTTCGAGATGGTTATATTACACGACATACAATTATTGTTTAAGATAACCGCATAACTGCGTTCATCATATAAGATTCACATATCGACTGGGTTGTTCTGGCCACGATCTCAACTGGGCTGTGTACTAATTTCACTTGTAATTTGTAGTGTGTATTGGTGTACTGCGTTCCCGGACGGTCTACTTGTTGTTTGTAGGCGGACGGATGACATTGGTCGCCGCAGTGGCTGTTGTCATTTGTCGGCAGACGGATGACACTCTGCGCTTTGGCCGACATTTAAAAAGCGCAAGGATGGATGGCTGCGCCGCCTTTTGGAAACGGCACGATGTTTGTATTACAGCAGACCCATCTCTGTGACACATTAAACGTCCTGTTATGTTTGTCCTCGATTTTGAGATATTCAACCATTTTTATACCTCTCTCGGTTCGCTATACAAAAACCATGGCGCAAAAGATGTTATCTTATTTGGAACTTGATTAACATTATAATAAAAGTATCACACTTGTGCATTCTTTGTTTGATGTGCACTTCAATACGTGATGGATGTGCTTGTATGCATTATTGTGTTACATGTTGTGCTGCTCTGGCTTTGCGAACGTAAAATGGATGGCACCGCGTTAGTATTGAGAGAGTTGATTCTTTACCACAACGTGAATTACATTAATCCCTGGTAGAATTTAACCCATGTTGAGGCTTGTTCGTTTAAGAGTAAGCGATGTAATGTTAGACATATTTTCGTTGGAGAAAGTTGGCGCACACAATCTGGAAGTATTACTATTATTACGATTGCTACTACTATTGTTATTAACACTGTTATTATTTGTATGTATCATCACTAGCACGTATCGTTCTGTCATGCAGTAACATCCGTTATCCGGTCTTCTACGGTGTGGTTTTAGTCGGATTCAATGGAACAACGAGATTTAATGCGAGTTACGCGAAAATCTGATTTAACCAAAGGATATATTATCCAGCGCTAACACGTCTCGCCATGTATCGTGACCCACTTACAGGCCCTATAGTGCTCAAAATAAAAGCGCCCCCAGGTGACCAAATTCCAGTAGGGCCTGTAAGCGCCTCACGATACATGGCGAGACTCCGCGTGACTGGAGCTGATTGGGAACTGGACACAAGAATAATATTCTAATAATGGACGACAGTTACAGCTTCCGACTGAATACTAGGAAAATCAGGTCATAAATATCTTGTGTTATACCTTTCTTATCTTAAATGTCCGGTTTAATATTGAGTTTACCACACTATCATAGACATATAGGGATTTGCGTAGTGCAGATAATAGACACGATTTTAGGCCGTATCCGTCTTTTATGGGTTTTGCATTGCTGTACGTAGTGGTTTCGATAGGCACTTATATCTGACAAGTTGTCTAAATGCACATAATTATAACACATGTATACGTTTATATCTGACAAGTTGTCTAAATGCACATAATCATAACACATGTATACATTTACACCAAATTACAAACAGGTTGTACTGCGCGAAAAATGGCACTCTTCATTATTAGTCAAGATCGCCAAACACAAGTACTTGCCGCTAACGCCACGGCAACCACTATAATAATCGATTATAATTCATTCATGATTTCCGTGAGTTAAAGTGTTACAATGCGTTCCATTGCTTCTGCTTGTAATAATCCTTCGGAGAATGTAACTGAAACACGCTAATTGGGAACAGTTCGGTTATTACAACCAAAAACAAAACACACAGTTCGATTATTACAACCAAAAACAAATTACTATATGTTAACACGGAGAATATGGACTTCCTGCCCCCAATTGCCCCAGCCTCGTTTTCGCGCGCGAAAATTACACGCCCTATACAGTCTTCGTTTAATGTAATATTTTGAACAAAACATTTGTTGGAGAATTTCCCACCCATGTTTCCCATTATATATCTCCCCGCGAAGAAACGCCAATGTGCGTGACCAATCACACGCAGCGGCTGCGAGAGCATCTTTTTTTATTTATTTATAGCATTCGCCGAAAGTGGTCCATATGTCGCAGGGGTAGGCGTGGTGTAACGTTTGGTGGGTATGGCTTGTTTACTTTTGAAACCTAGGATTCGGAAATTAACCCTAAGGTTTTGTTTTTGGTACCAGTAGTTCGATCGGGACGAAACCAACGCTCAGGTGAAGACGAGACGTTCTCTCCATTATGAACATATGCCCAAATCAGTCCGGTACATTTAATAGGTTTCTCCCAAAACAGGTTTGACTTTGATAAATGTTGTGACATTTCAACACAGTGCAAATTATATACCCCACTCCAAACATTTCAACGTTAAATGTTCTAATTGTTACCATGTACCGTTTGTGTTGTAATATAATTGTATTTTACTTGCTCATATAGTTATATGCATCTTTCAGTTTGTTTTCGTACTATTTAAATGTACTAGTTCAGTTGCTGTTTAAAATAAAACATTGCCGACTTAAAAAAAATAAACGGTGTTAAATGTAATACCTGTTAAAAGTATAGCAATCTGAACAATTGTAATTGGAACCATGATATGTTATTATTGCAATCGAAATGTTGTTTAGTTGTTCATGTAATTTATAAAGTCTTAATTTGTTTTTGCATTACTGTATTACTAGTATTAACAACAATCACAGATATATACCACCGTCTATGGCCAGGTACTAATTCATATAGCTAGATGAACAGGAGCAATTAATGTGGAGTGAACAAACTTACCCAAGCCTAGGTTTCACACCACAGCACAGGATTTGAACCAAGGACCTCTTAGACTTAGTCAAGAGTCCGAGGATCTACCACTGAGCCACTGCGCTACAATGCTCAATGTTTGAGGATAAATCTCACCCCATTGGCAATGCATTCGTCAACATAGCAGGTAATATTAGGGATGTCTCTTCACAAATAATTACTGAAGTATCCTAGTGAATATTTTTAAAGAGGGTGACTGCATTTTACAGTAGACGTGATCGAGCGGGCTAATACTAATTATGTACCAGTCTTCTTAGGAGTTAGGTTCTTAGGTTATTGACTCCCAACAGCCCAAACTTGGGCTAACGCAGGTCTTAAAACACAATAGCAATGAATTAATCAGAAAACGCAAAGCTGGTGTAATCCAGGTGGATACTCCTGTTCACTAGAAGGCAGTAGCGTATTTAAGTCACGCCCAGCTGGTCAAGCGCAGTATGCCCTGGGCAAGCGACCGGTCAACACCTAGTATAGGGCGTGCAAGTGGGTCACGATACATGACGAGACTCCGCGTGACTGGAGCTGATTTGGGGACTGGTCATTAGAATACTATTCGATGGATGACAGTTGTAAATTCCGACTGATGAATATTAGGAAAATCAGGACATAAATATCTCGTGTTATACCTTTCTTATCTTAAATGTCCGATTTAATATTGAGTTTACCACACTATCGTAGACATAGCGATTTATGTAGTGCAGATAATACACACTCCCCACAAATTTAAGCCGTATGTGTTTTTTTACGCGTTTTGCATTTTACATAGCTGTACGTTATGGTTTCGATTAGCACTTATATCTGACAAGTTGTCTAAATGCACATGATCATAACACATGTATACGTATGCCCCAAACAGGTTGTACTGCGCGAAAAATGGCACTTCATTATTAGTCAAGATCGCCAAATACAAGTACAAGCCGGCGATGCCAGGCCCATGGCAACCACCATAACAATCGATTACAATTCATGATTTCCGTGAGCATTGTCACCGGCAAAGTGTTCCACTGCTTCTGCTTGTAATAATCCTTCGGACAGTGTAACTGAAATAGTTAGACTGGAACGGTTCGATTATTACAACCAAAAACAAAACGAAGTCCTATGCTATAGTGGCTATACGTTAAAGTTGCATTCTGACTTCCGCCATGTTTAAAATACAATTTCCCAGTAAACCAGCATTCCCCATACACTATATATTGTTTTCCTCAACTACCTATCAACTTATTTTCACATAATATGCCATTTTAAGATAAAAAGCAGCAAAAGAACATTATTCCGGTGAGCCTCACCAGTTAGAATTCTCTGATTGGTTTAGACCTCGATAAAGGGAATTCCAGTGAAAAGCGCTGTCAGGAAACCACACTAGGGCCACACTAAAAGGCGGATCATAATTGGCAGACCGCACGGAAACGACATACCACATTCACAAAGATGCCACCGCTCGATACGCTCCATATTTACGGCATGTCCAGTTGCCCACATACAAACTATCGCTGGCTACGCGCCTGTACGGTCAATGGCTAATTGAAGATGATTTAAATAACTAGGGTATTGTTGCCTAGAGGCGCCTCTAGCGACTAACGTGGATATGTGGAACCGCCTTTTAGTTTGCCCCATCGTTTACTTACGTTGACCGGAGAGTTCCGATGGTAAAAATAGATCGACTTTTGGGAAACTCCAGAGCCGTTGTTTGTTGCAAACTTATATTTGATCAAATAACGCATAAAACCACAAAGTGAAACATGTGGTAGGAAGTATACTAATAAGCAAATATCGGTCATGGTGTACATTGACTTTTCTAAAATGCGTTAAAAAGGGGAAATTATATCAGAATGCAACTTTAACATGGATAATATGGACTTCCTGCCCCAATTGTCCCCAGCCTCGTTTTCGCTATGATCGCCAGGTGGCGCCAGGCGTCACAGGGCCTACACAGTTCGCGGTAAACAGAACTCCATCGGCACGAGGCAAATAAGATTAGCCTTTTATTTGTTTTTAGTACACATTATACATTATATATCGCAATTTGAAGAAATGTCTTTAGCACATCTGAAATGTATACTGAGGAAACGTGATGCGAGAGTTACGGGAAGAGAATGGGAATTGTTTCAGCAAGCTAGGACTGCTGAAAGTCATACATGTCACACACTGATAGAGATGTCTGTGTCACATGTCTGATGCTAGAACATTATTTAAAGATAGCTTGTAATGTCTAGTTTATCTACACGTTTCACCCTTTTATGTTTATTTTAAATTAGTTCAGCTAGCATATATGTTTTATTATTTATTAATTAATAATTTAATAGTTCACATATCATTTTTATTTTTTATTAATTTCAATTGACAATTATTGTATTGCTGTATTCATTTATTATTAATTAACTATTGCTGTAATCATTTATTATTAATTAACTACTATGTATAATATTATATATTTATTTATTCTGCAATTGATTCGAACAGATCCGTGAACAGAACAGGCATTTAAGTTAGAGTAGATATCTTTAAAAAAATTATTATTTGTATACACAGGCATGACTGACTTGTTCGGAAAACCGGAAGTACCAAGTAGGCCCGGTAGTACGTTTTGGCTCACCACGTAGGTTAAGCGAAAGGGCGTTTTTCGACCAATGAGTAACGACCGTGTGCCCACGTGGATAGCCTCTGTTTACACGGTACACGTGATGATGTTTCCACGTGGTTCTGCTAGTGTTTACATTGTAGCTATTTTGCTAAACAAAACCTGTTTCCACGTGATCAACCAGCGGGAAATTTCACTTCGTTGGCGGCAGAAATTTCTCTCAGTTGCAACTGTCCAGAGTTACAGGACACAGTCATCAAGGCAAGTCTATATACGCATCAACTCAACTGTGAATAACTAAACTAGTTTATGGTAAAGTTACTGAGTCAGAGAGATGACGTGACGTGCAGCAATGTAACTTAGACCAACAACTAATCAGTCTAATGTTCTAAAATGAGCTTTGTCAATATTTTCCATGTTAACATCTAGAATAGATATAGCCATTATAGGACTATGTTTTGTTTTTGGTTGTAATTAACGAACTGTTGCCAAATAGATAGCGTATTTCAGTTATGTTGTCCGAAGGCTTATTACAAGCAGAAGCAATGCCAATGGAACACTTTGCCGGTGACAGTGTCAACGATCACGGAAGTCATGAATTTTTTAATCAGTTATTATGGTTGTTGCCATGCCATGGCATTAGCGGCAAGTACTTGTGTTTGGTGATCTTGACAAATAACGAAGAGTGCCATTTTTCGCGCAGTACAACCAATTTGGTGTAAACGTATACATATGTTATGATTATGTGTATTTAGACAACTTGTCAGATATAAACGTATACATGTGTTATGATTATGTGCATTTAGACAATTTGTCAGACGTAAGTGCTTATCGAAACCACAACATACAGCAATGTAAAATGGAAATCACGCAAAAGACACATACGGCCTAAAATCGTGTCTATTATCCGCACTACGTAAATCCCTATATGTCTATGATAGTGTGGTAAACTCAATATTAAATTGGACATTTATAATTACTAGTATTCGTCAGTCGGAAGCTACAACTGTCATTCATCGTTAGAATATTATTCTTGTGTCCAGTCCCCAATCAGCTCCAGTCGCGCGGAGTCTCGCCATTTATCGTGACCCACTTACAGGCCCTATAACTCTACTGACAGGCACCAGCTGCTTCCATCATCACAGTAGCAGTGAGACTGGTGTAATATATTTGGTCTCATATCGCCTTAGGCTTCACAATGCATGCACAGCGATATGAAACAAAATATTATGCCACATCGGGAAAACATGTGAAAGATATCAGTGAGTTTATGTTAATGTAGACATTAGTTGTGAGACCATTATCACATTCTCATACACCTAGGTTTTATTATTTTTTATTGCTAAATTTGTTTCTTTTCTAAATTGATAGCAGTTGACCTGAGGTGAAGCAAAAAAGTCACACAAAATTATTACTATCTGGGTTATAGATTGTTTTCATTATGGTATATTGTTTATGTATGCACAGCAATTAGTTGTGTCTAGGTATATTTTTATGTGTTACTTGTATATTTTGTTGTTGTTGAATAAAACCAATTATATTACATTGGTACCAGCTTTATTTTCGTATTACTAATTAATGTATTACTGCTATCTGGGTTATAGATTGTTTTCAGCATATGCCATGCTGAGCAATTAGAGCAGTTTAGAGCAATTAGTTGCTTTGTCTAGATACATTTTTATGTGTTCCATGTATATGTGTTTTTTGTTTGTTGCATAAAATAAATGATATTACATTTGTACCAGCTTTATTTTCTTATTACCAATTCATGTATTTACTTTCCTTTTTCGTTTTCAAATTTGAAAACGAAAAACGGATAACGAATTCCTTTTTCGTTTTTCCTTTTCAAATTTGCGAACGAAAAACGAATTCCTTTTTCGTTTTCAAAAGTGAAGTAAGAAAAACGAAAAACTAATTCCTTTTTGCATTTAGGAAGCTTCGGCCACACTGCCACTTGGGATAGCTGATAAAAGTTGGTCGTTTCGGCGGGATATATATATATATATATATATATATATATATAAATATATGTATATATATATATATATATATATATATATATATATATATATATATATATATATATAGTAGATGTATATAGTAGATGTATATAGTAGATGTATTTATTTTCTAACTGCAACAATGTGATGCAATAGTTAGTTAAATTTAATTTGTAAAATATTTGGCTTAGGAGGCCCCTATTATGATTAATAAGTAGTCGCTATCATTGGGGCCACTTTGGGTTTTAAAATTAGCTATCTGTTATATCATTGCTGAATTCCTTTGATGGACCAATACGGATAGCCCAATTGTATTTAGGAGCATATATATTCCTGACTATTTGCTATTAACATTTGCTACTTTATGTGTATTGCATTGTAGTGTTTACCTATACAACTATGCGTCCCCCAAGAATAAATGTTAGGGCCATTGACATTGTTATTTACTATAATTATATCAAAGATTTTCCGAAAGCCAGCATATGTGCTGATGATACTTGATGATACAAGTACAATTAAAGCCTTCACAGATAACACAAACACAGTGAATGTTGAATATTTGATTAATAAAAAGCTACATATAATAAACATATGGTTAAAACTACATACAATATTATTAAAATATTAATAAAACCAAACGTTTTGTTTCAAATGCCTAATACACACGTTGATGAACTAAGATTAACAACATTCTATGCTTTACATTAGTCTCATATTTAAGTTGGAGTAAACATATTGATAAAATAACAAACATATGTTCTCGAACAGTTGGACTTATAACTAAATTGGAGTATATTATTCAAATTAGAATAACAATTACACTCTATAATTCAACATAATTGTGTACAGGGGTATGTACATGGGGGTTAGCATCGACCAGATGACGAACGACGGTTATTTCCCCACTCAGAAAGACCACCACCATCTTTTGGAGGAGGTATCTAAAAATATTTGGTCTAACACCCCCCCCCCCCCCTACTACAAGGCTCCCATTTACATGTCCAGTCTCGTAATGGTTCAGACACGCGGCGATCGCGACCTGGTCTATCTAAAAATATGTTTTGGAAAAATTAAGCAAAAAAGGTCTGGAAATGTTTTCGGCTGAAAAATACACTTTACTATAGAATGCCTCATAATTTGGTACAATCGTCCACAAAAAAGGTTCTTCAATATTTGAAGCCACGACGGGAGATGTTCACTTTGACATAACTAGGTCAATGACACGTGGCGTAGTTACGCAGATGTCTAAAGTAACTTAATTATAACGATGTCTGCCATATACGACGTCAGGAAGCGCAGAATACATCGTGCATTGTACATCAATCACTTGATATATTTATGAAATAGGCTACAACCAATATACGTTGCACGTAGGTAGTCGTTTACGGTTAAAGTAAATTATTGTAACATACATAATTTATTAGTTCTGATTGTTGATTGTTTTCTAAAACAGTAATATCAATAATAAAATGCACCAATTGATTCCACCGTCCTTGAGGCTTGACCATTGTGAAAACAAAGAAATCACTTTAAGTCAAATGACATTTTAACGCACGAACAATGCATTAAGCATTGACCATGTAGATTTCGATAATAGCGGATCTACTATCTATTTCTTTGACATTATTCCCTCGTGCTGTCTAGACAATGTTGCTGAAATGCGGTTTCGTCGTTTGCTGCCTGCTGGTCTTTTTGGAAGATATTGGAACCATGGGAACCATGAGCATCCGCGTCGTTGGTGGAGTCAGTCGTTATAAGTTCTACCTGTCGGGCAGGTTTAAAAGGGGTAGGTCAATGGAGTTTGCTATGCCTGCTGTTTTATTTGCTCTTTGACATTGTTTTTATTATTGACAACAATAAGTGAATAACCATCTGAAATGTTTCGGTCTTGACTTGTGCTACGTTGAATTGTTAACGAAAATAATCATAACCGCGACAAATGAATTTGCACATTGCACCCAAAGACAAAACAATTTTTAGGCGATTTTCGCGATACTTGGAAAAAAACCTCCTATCGTAAATTTGTAAATGTTGATAAGCAGTAAGGTTACATGTTGTAAAGTTACTGGTTGAATGCCAGCCTCTCGTCATCCATGTTAAGGAACGAATGTAAACTGATTTTATTGTGGAAGTGTAAGTGCATCCACACATGACACGGGAATGAAGATGCACGATATACAATGGTTGGTACTACAAGAAATACTACCGTAAAAGAAAAGGACTTAGCGTTAACTATTAGTGCTGATATGATGGTATCAGAGGAGTGTGGAATTGCAGCATCGAATAAAAAACAAATTCTGGGATCAATTAGGCAAAATATAGTGTACAAGGAAAATACTAATATGTGACGAAATGTTGGTATTTGTCATGTTCCTTGTCTGTAGGTTTCGGTGATGTAGTGTGAGGAATATAGTGACCGGCTTTAAGGGGATATTATGCAGGGGCTATGCGGTCGTGTCTGTTTAGTATTGTGTCGCTGCATTTTGACAATGTATTGCTGTTTTCAGATAGCTAGTCACCCACAACCCGATCACTCTCTCCCTCCCTCCCTCTCTCTAACTCTCTAACTCCGGTGTCTTGTGTCGTGGTACGTGTTGTGTGCGGCGGTCTTGTACTTCCCTGAGTGTGAAGTGTAGCAGGCACCATCCTTTGCTCCAGTCTCACAGTGTCACTTGTCGAACTTGGTCTTCCTGGTTTCGGATCACTGTATATACTTTGTTTCATCACCAAACCACTTGATGTTGTATTTCACCAGATTTGGGATGTCATTCACACATAATATAGGAGAAGCATTCTAACCTATTTACTTTTATCACAACCTGCTGCGTTCTGTCTGTCAGGAAGGCTTCCAATAAGTTGACCACGTCGCCTCGGATGCCGTAGGATTCTAGATTGTTGGCTAATCTGCAGTGGGTGACTGTATCAAAAACGTTCCTTCAGATATATGACGTCCAGCCTATATCCCTCATAAACCATCCGTGTCCATTTCTCAAACCTCTGCAGTAGGTTGGTCAAACAAGATTTGTTTTCCACAAATCCGTGTTGGTTCTTGTTGATGACGCCGTGTTCATATAGAAATTGATCATGCTCTCTTTGATGTATGGTATTAACGATCCTGGAAGCAATCATCGGTTACTACCTGGTTTCACTCGTGTTCACTCGTGTTATGCTATATATATATGATAATCAACTGTTGTATATATGTTATATATATATATATATATATATATATATATATATATATATATATATATATATATTATATATATTCAACAGTACATGTATGTACGTATGTATGTATGTATATATATATATATATATATATATATATATATATATATATATATATATATATATATATATATATATATATATATATATATATATTTCAGAGGGTCATTCCAGGTGTGGGACGTGTCTCTTTAGAATCGAACCCGCGTGTTGGATGCCACTATATGTACACACGACTACTTCATATACATGTGGCTATTGGATTTTCAAAAGAACTTGTTATAAGTGAGTGAATTTGAACGGTCGTTAACGTAGATATAATACTTAACTATGATCGCGTTAGACAATGTGTGTATATGTGTGTATGTGTGTGTGTGTTTGTTTGTTTTGTCGTGTATTTGTGTCGCGTTCACACGCACGTGTGTGTAGATTAGATGGAAGTGTATATTCATAATTTCCTTTGCACGAACAAGACTTCTCATATTTACGCCATATCAGAAAGCATTAAGGATCTTGGAGAAGCCGTATTCTGCGCGTTTGTGTGTGTGTGTGTGTGTGTGTGTGTGTGTGTGTGTGTGTGTGTGTGTGTGTGTGTGTGTCGACGGAAGGGTAACTTTGGTGAACAATATACACATAGAGACATACATAAAGAGTTATGTGTTCTACACTAGCTGGCAACCAGTATTTATGAGTAATTGTTATTTGCGTCGGGGCACTGTTAAATGTTATGTATTGGTTTGTTTAGTATAACATCCCATATGTGGATTACAAAGAAAATTGTACGCGGTGGCACATTCGCACATACGCACGCATGCGTACACATGCACGTATACACACTCACAGGTAACCACGTAAGCTCACGAGCACTCATATACGTTAGTTATACAATGTAGTTCGCATATGATTAAACGTATTCTTGCCATACAGAGCGTATTACAGAAAAACTGAAATATACAGTTGGTTCTGTCGCCCAAAATGCCGTCGTGTCGGGCACAAGTGTTTTCGTCGTTGGTGATGTCAGCAAACTGGGAGAAAGACAGTCTGGTGAGAAAATCTAAGTATCTCTATAATTGTTTAGGAACGTCACCGCCTCTATTTCCGTTTGTTCGTGGATTCAGTTTAATATAAATACATTTCACGTTTGTTTATAAGATAGTTGTCTATAGCTACCCACGTCTGATTAGTGTGACATGACTAAATGCGATGTTGATGTAGTATTATTTGGCCTTTGTGTTTGGTGGACTACACAACGATTTTCCTATTAATGAAATTCGCTAGTCAAACTGACGTCAAAGAAAATAAAACCAAATTCGAACTGTTGCAATGAACATTAGCTATCCCACTCTGATAGAAAATTATATATATATATATATATATATATATATATATATATATATATATATATATATATATATATATGATAATTTCTCACGAAAGTGTAATAAATAGAGGTCTGAGTGGATACTTTGGGAATTATATATATATAACATCACATAAAAGCTGACGGTACTTGGTAGATATTGATAAAAAGTAGCATGATTTTGGGAAACCTGATTGACGTTATTATGGTTTCACATACATCTTCACCGTCCGTCTGCATACGTTTCCATACACATTAGACACACACAGAACTATTTAGCATCAAATATACGCGTTGTTTTGTACATAATGTACGCCATGTTTCAACGCAGATGTGTTACAAATATTTCATATACTGTTTTTGTATGCATCACCCTTGCGGAATTGTTCATTTCAACTTAGGTTAGTTTCTTTCCTTCTATGTAATTATATGTTGTTTCCATGCCAAAACATACCTCGATAATCATAATGTCCATTTATCGCATAGACTGACAATCTGTTTTACTTTGTCATTTGCCGATGGACGGACGTTGATGTCAGTAAGTCCAGTAATGTTTCTGTTGTTCTGCGACGACGGCCAGTCAGACGAATGCTGCTGGATCACTCTACATATTCGTCCGGTTTTTTCTCATACTACTCTCTTAACAGCCGCTTCGCTCCATCTCTCTCGACAGACGTCTCGTTTCGTCTTATCTCTCACCGCAGTCATCTCGTTCCATCTGATCTATCTCCACAAACGTCTCGCTCCATTTTATCTCTCTCCACAGCCACCTCGCTCCATCTTATCTCTCTCCCCAGCCGCATCACTCCATCTTATCTCTCTCCACAGACGTCTCGTTCCATCTTATCTCTCTCCGCAGTCGCCTCGTTCCATCTTATCTCTCTCCACAGCCGCGTCGTTCCATCTTATCTCTCTCCACAGACGTCTCGTTCCATCTTATCTCTCTCCGCAGTCCCCTCGCTCCATCTTATCTCTCTCCACAGTCGCCTCGCTCCATCTTATCTCTCTCCCCAGCCGCATTGCTCCATCTTATCTCTCTCCACAGACGTCTCGTTCCATCTTATCTCTCTCCACAGCCGCATCGTTCCATCTTATCTCTCTCCACAGACGTCCCGTTCCATCTTATCTCTCTCCGCAGTCCCTTCGTTCCATCTTATCTCTCTCCACAGCCGCCTCGTTCCATCTTATCTCTCTCCACAGTCCATTCGTTCCATCTTATCTCTCTCCACAGTCGCCTCGTTCCATCTTATCTCTCTCCACAGTCGCCTCGTTCCATCTTATCTCTCTCCACAGTCGCCTCGTTCCATCTTATCTCTCTCCACAGTCGCCTCGTTCCATCTTATCTCTCTCCACAGTCGCCTCGTTCCATCTTACCTCTCTCCACAGTCGTCTCGTTCCATCATATCTCTCTCCACAGTCGCCTCGTTCCATCTTATCTCTCTCCACAGTCGCCTCGTTCCATCTTATCTCTCTCCACAGTCGCCTTGTTCCATCTTATCTCTCTCCACAGTCGCCTCGTTCCATCTTATCTCTCTCCACAGTCGCCTTTTTCCATCTTATCTCTCTCCACAGACGTCTCGTTCCATCTTATCTCTCTCCAAAGCCGCCTCGCTCCATCTTATCTCTCTCCACAGTCGCCTCGTTCCATCTTATCTCTCTTCACAGTCGCCTCGTTCCATCTGATCTCTCTCCATAGTCGCCTCGTTCCATCGTATCTCTCTCCACAGTCGCCTCGTTCCATCTTATCTCTCTCCACAGTCGCCTCGTTCCATCGTATCTCTCCACAGTCGCCTCGTTCCATCTTATCTTTCTCCACAGACGCCTCGTTCCATCTTATCTCTCTCCACAGCCGCCTCGCTCCATCTTATCTCTCTCCACAGCCGCGTCGCTCCATCTTTTCTCTCTCAACAGCCGCATCGCTCCATGTTATCTCTCTCCCCAGCCGCCTCGCTCCATCTTATCTCTCTCGCCTCGTTCCATCTTATCTCTCTCCACAGTCGCCTCGCTCCATTTATCTCTCTCCACAGTCGCCCCGTTCTATCTTATCTCTCTCCACAGTCGCCTCGTTCCATCTTATCTCTCTCCACAGTCGGCTCGTTCCATCTTATCTCTCTCCACAGACGTCTCGTTCCATCTTATGTCTCTCTCCACAGTCACCTCGCTCCATCTGATCTCTCTCCACAGTAGCCTCGCTCCACCTTATCACTCTCCACAACAGCCTCGCTCCATCTTATCTACCCACAGCCGCCTTGCTCCATCTTATGTCGTCCCCTGGTCTGTTCTGTTCTGGTCTGTTCTGGTCTGCTCCCCACACAGCCCACCCACCTCTGTTGCGGCCCTCACCTTCTTCTGGGTCCCTGGTGCTTTTGTGTGTCTGATATCTTTGCCAATTTTCCTGCTGTCGACCATTCCACGTGGCCTGCCCATCGCATCCGACTTCTCACAAACACTCCTGTCAAGCAATTTTGCATTTCGCTGCTCAGATGATTCATCCTGCTTCTGTCTGTCCTCTTTGTTATATTCACACTCGTGTTGAGACTTTCGCCTAGATTCTCTTTACCTGTACAATGATATGAACAGAAACGTTAATACAAACGGACAATGAGCACTAATCAGGTAATGAACCTTGCTTTCAGAGTCGATTGTGACCAAGGCAAGCCTGGCTGGTGTTGTCCACCGTGTGCGACTTCAGATACGTAAACCATTAGTCGTGGACCGCGAGAAAAGCACCAAATGAAATTTTCAATATGTATGATTTACGGAAATAAACGACATGTTGTGTCTTCCGTCTACACTGTTGAATTGTCACTTCCGTCTAAACTGTTATCGCGCATGCGCAGAAATGTCACCTGTATGGTTTACAACGCCATGAAAAATGGAAGCGCGCAATTGCTGTTGTACTGTGCCATGTTCTGAGTTCCTACGTTGCATTAGTTTTAGAATGCCAAATTGATAACACCGATGTATACCAACTTGTAGGCAATAGATACTAAGTTACACGATACACAATTCAACAGTATAGACGGAAGAGACAATTCAACAGCATAGACGGAAGATACAGTTCAACAGAATAGACTGAAGAGGCAATTCAACAGTATAGACGGAAGGAACAATTCAACACTATCAATTAATCAATTGGAGAATATCATATTATTCACACAGTGCCACCAAATGGCTGCCTGGTAGTTTTACGTATTGGTCATACCCCTCCTTGTGCGGTGACATCTTTGTTGTGCTCGATCCAAACATTGTATGTCGCAGCCTGTTCACATCACACTCTTGTAATTGGCCACATAGGGCACATATTGCCGCTTCACCTTCATGCAACAGTTCCTTATCGCCGACATGCTTAGGCATGGTACGTCTGAAGGAACCTCACGTAGCAGTTTGTAGGCTTTTGCTTTACCGTGACCAACAAATGCGCTGGTAAATGCCATACAGCCAATCAGGGCTTCTCACATGTCTGGTCCGATGGTAGATCAAATCTGAGTGGTATTGATATTTTTCTTCCGCTGTTGTGTCTCAATGTTAAATAGCACTGGAACTGGATGACTAATTCCAACTGCCACTGACGCTTGTAGTAGGGAACACTCTTCGACGTTGCTCACATAAAGATACCGTCTACTCAAATCTGATGCATACTTGGGGATCAGCATCCAGAAAAGGTGTGATAGTTCTTTCAAACGATAACAATATGACCTGGTAGTGCGGTATGTGCATCCCATGAGGTGTGTAAGTCAGTACGTGTAGGACTGTTCCCGAGTCAGATATGTGTATTTCTTGAAATGTGTGAGTCATTCAGCTCAAGTGTTCGTCTGTTCAGGAGTTAAGCCT
>OZ024855.1:52678663-52848663 GCA_964017155.1 Oasisia sp. SBJ-2009 | reverse complement strand
TACTACATTTATTGGGTAGCCGATACGACATTAAACAATATCATAAAACGACTCCTGAAATTATCAAAGGATCACCTAGGGGTGGTGACCCTCAATTTGAGAATCAATCGTACAATACAGTGGTCCAACTTACAAGAATCGTGTCTCCTACCATGCGTTGATCTATATAGCTATGGCATCAATGAAATCCATTATAATAAGTACTTCTAAACCTCAAAGTCCAAGGATCAATACCATCATTTCTAATCAATCGTATATTGGAGAGACCACAGACTAAACTATTGGCAAACACTATTCTTTGGTTCAACCATTAGTGACATCTGCTGTTTTACAAACAAACGCACGAAATATATCGACAAATGTGTGGCACCCTTATTGATTAGCATATATTAATAATATTTTGCTAAATACAAATAAAATAGCAAATTAAACCTGTGTAGGACATGGTATTCAATTTAGAACCAAATATTGTCTTTGCTTCAGAATGAAGTGTTTCGTCTCATAGACTGAAAGAATAACATGGACGCCTGGTTGTTGTTTCTCCATCTGCAAATACTATTTTTCAATGTCCAGTTCTCATACGCAGTTAGAGGTACGTGTATAGAGATAACACGGTTACATGTGCTTCATTATCAGGATAAATACATATAAAGTAAATTGTTAAGTATCCGTATCTATGAATATATTTATATTAGCTGAGTTCCCAGGTTTTAAGCCTGGGTAGCTGACGCATGTTGCACAAGTACTATCATTTGAATTGTACTCGGTGATGACACTAATGTATACAAAAGGTATGGTCTGAATAAATCTCCACTCACCTTTCCTCTCGTCCCTTTGCCGGTCTTTGAGAGTATCTTCCATTTCCTCCTGCGCTGAACCCATTCATACCTTTGCTGCCATGCCTGCAAATATTTCTTCACTGTATTCTGCCGTCTCAACTTGCATCCGTTTCGCTCATTTACCATCTAACTTCTCATCCATGGCGGCTCTTATATCTTCCCTATCTGCCCTTCTCTTCGCATACCAAGACCACTCCAACCTTCTTCTCGTTGTGACAACAACAATACTTTCTTTCAGAATGTCGTCCATGTTCCGGCGCTTTTGCACATTTACACCCATTATTTTTCTTACATCCGTGGTTGCACATCATGATGTATGTCACAACCAAATATGCAGCTGTTCCCGACAATTGTAACAGTAATATAACAATTGTAGTTCTTGTGTTGACTTAGCCAACATGGTTATCTACAAAATATACAATAGCAGTTTCGTTGTAGAAAATGTAAACACATTGGTTATTTTAAATAGTCACGAATGTTTGGATTATTTTTGGTCTAAAAATTCATAAAGGTGTAATATTGTCGACGAGCTAACACACATTTAACGGTTTGAAGCTATGGTATGCTAATATCTATACGGGAAGAAAAGACTTAGAAAAAAACCGTATTGAAAGGTGTATTCTTAGGGTTTCGTTTAACCCAACTAACCAATAAATCTTGTTAGGTTTAGCGCTGTGAAAAGCCTGACTATCAAAAAGTAATATATATCAAACAACGTTCTTTATAATTGTCATTGTTGTGTTGCATTTGTTGCAGAATGTCTGATGTATGAGGCTGGATTTACCTACAGAGGCCATATGGCGAAAACTAGAACAGGTTTAACTTGTCAACAATGGAGACATGCCACGGTTAGAAAGATCGAAGCTACAGCTACACAAACTATAATATGATATACAGCTGTCAGAGTTAATAGACAAATTGGTTTTTCTTAGCCAACGTTTCTTAATCTTTTTCCTAGAAAATTGAAGACATTTATTTTTCATTGCACGTGTCAAACCAAACTTAATATTTATTTAGCAAGTGTCGAAGTGGCTTAGTGGTTATATAGCATGGAAACGGAATATGTGATCTGATCTGATTCATATTAGTAACAGAAAATTGAGTTATACCTATTATATTAACTGACATATATATATATATATATATATATATATATATATATATATATATATATATATATATATATATATCAGAAACGACTACACATGTATCCATGAAAGTTTATGTCGTGAAAATGGCCCATACATATTGTCTTGTTCTGCGTGCTTCATATGTGTGTTTCGCTCTTCCAGCCGCACCAACACGCCTGCCATCGAATTGGTGAACTCAACTACTGTCGTAACGAACCCACTAAAGAATGCGGAAATTATAGGCCTTGGTGCTATACAACAGATCCCAAGAAGCGTTGGGAATATTGTGACATTCCATTTTGTCATGGTGAGTTAGTTGCCACGGCAAGATCCATTTTACATGAAATGTTTTTGCATGCATTCGCTACGGTGGATTGGTAGCGTGGTGTTGACAATCGGCTAATCTAACAACCACATTTTATATGAAATGTATTTGAATGCATTCGTTACGGTGGATGGGTAACGTGCCACGTGGTGTTGACAATCGGCTAATCTAACAACCACATTTTATATGGAATGTGTTTGCATGCATTCGTTACGGTGGATTGATAACGTGGTGTTGACAATCGGCTAATCTAACAACCAATCTAAGTCACGAACTAGTACTGTCCAAATTCGTGCGTATTATTTGTTTAAGGGTCAAGTGGGGCTTTTAAAAATAGACAAGAGGTCAAGAGGCGACCCTGGCGAGAGCGGCATGTAGGTCAAAGAACAAGTGGAGCCATCTTACGGGTATGTCTTCAGCTAATAACCCATAAATACGTGTGTCTTATTTTTAAACTACTTTTAAAAATTGTCAAGAGATTAAGAGGCTAACTTGGCGAGCGTTTTCATTGGCTGTTGCGCACGAAGAAGAGTTTTCATTGGCTGTTGCGGAGAAGGTAGGAAATGTTTTTTTTGGGGGGGAGGCAGTTTTGGAGGAGCAATACCTTTAAGCAAATAGGGTTTTAACATTTTTAATGAAAAGGCTTTATCATCAAAACCGAATACATCTTTGTGTCATAACATGGAGATAGGTAAAATGTTATAAATTATTGTATTAAACTATACCAAAACAGAGCTTAATACACCACACTATGGTACACATGTCGCCGGTTCAACAATAGTTTGCTAGGCAACCAGCAGTAAATAATAAAACAATGAAACACATTGTATCTGTCACGTAGTGTCCCTTAATGCAACTGGAGCGGAGTATGCAAAAATGTTATGTAGTTAGGTCCCACGTAAGCGACTAACATACCTGGTCCTTCATGTCCAGTCTGGGTGCAACACGGGCTTGTCATCTACCCAAGCTTACGGCCTCCCGACCAGGCCAGTCGGTTGCTGTGTTCTCATCGAGGGACACTGGCTCGGTCAGCTTCAGTGGTCGACGTTGTAATGTTGCAAGTGGTTGGTACACTAACCATCGACGGTGCAACTTGCTAGGCCACCTGCTACTGTAAGTCACCGGTTGAACAATACGTTGCTAGGCAACCAGTGGGGAAAAAAACAGTTTAATACATTGTATCTGTCACGTAGTGGCCCTTCCTTCACAAGTCTGAACACGTTAATTCATATGGCGGTATCACCACATGTCCATTATGTTATACACAGGTCACGTTCTCCACGTAAGCAACTTACATATGTTGTGCGTGCGCATGCATGTTGTCCCGTATGTAGATCACATAGAATTTCTTCCACCAATACTAAATTGTAATTCACATGTCGCTACCATATCCAGAATCTAGGTTGCACACACAGGTCACCTTCGCCACGTAAGCAACTTACATATGTCGTGCGTGCGCATGCGTGTTGTCCCGTATGTACGTCACACATAATTTCTTCCACCAATACAAACTTGTAGTTCACACGCCGCTACCATGTCCAGAATCTAGGTTGCACACACATGTCACGTTCTCCACGTAGCCAACTTACATATGTTGTGCAACTAGTAGCATGTACAGTTTCCACGCAATAACCTTGCCAAGTTTTCTTATTTGCTTGAGTCAGTGTGCTAACAACATACCATTTCGTAACGCTTCACCGTTTCATTGCGTTAGACAGGTGGTGTTTTAAACAAATTGAACTAAGTTAGTCTTGTAACTTGTAGTAAATAGAATATTTTTCTATTCTACACCATAACTTTGTCAAGTTTTTCATATTTTACTAACTCGGTGTGCCAACTTTGTACCATTTCACAACTTTTCAAAGTTTCACCGTGATGACTTTGTCATTTTCACGTATTTTTTGTGTTTACATGCTATAACATTCTCCTGTTTCTCATATTTTACTAAGTCGGTGTGCTAACCTCGTTCCATTTCGTAACGTTTCGACGTTTCATTGTGTTACACAGGTGTTGTTTTGACAAATTGAACTGTGTGTGTGCGTGTGTGCGTGTGCGTGTGCAAGAGCGAGTGCGTGTGCGTGTTCGTGTGCGTATGCGTATGAGTGTGCATGGGATATAATGTAAGTTGACAGACACCGTGGGTTTACAGAAAAGGTATGTTTATAAAATAAAACAATAAGTTTATACACACGTTATGTTTACAAAGCAAAGCAAAGCGAAGCGAAGCGAAGCGAAGCGAAGCGAAGCGAAGCAAAGCAAAGCAAAGCTAAGCAAAGCTAAGCAAAGCTAAGCAAAGCAAAACAAAACAAAACAAAACAGTAAGTTTACATATACGTTATGTTTACAAAACAAAACAAAACAAAACAAAACAAAACAGTAAATTTATAAACACGTTATGTTTACAAAATAAAGCAAAACAGTTTACAAACTAGTTGTGTTTACAAAACAAAACAAAAATATTTACAGAGAAGCTATGTTTACAAAACAAAACAAATGTTGACAGAGAAGTTATGTTTACAAAACAAAACAGAAAGTGTTATGTTTACAAAACAAAACGTTTACAAACAGGTTATGTTTACCAAATAAAACAAAACAGAAAGTTTACAAACTAGTTATGTTTACAAAACAAAAGGTTTACAGATAAGTTATGTTTACAAATATAAAACAAAACAAAAAGTTTACAAACACGTTATGTTTACAAAACAAAGCAAAAACGTTTACAGACAAGTTATGTTTACAAAACACGACAAAACAAATGTTTACAAAACCTGTTTACAAACATGTTATGTTTACAAACCAAAAAGTTTACAGAGAAGTTATGTTTATAAAACAAAAGTTTACAGAGAAGTTATGTTTACAAAACAAAACAAATGTTGACAGACAAGTTACGTTTACAAAACAGATGTTTACGGGTCGTGTAAAATACATGCAAGAGGCATTCAGGGACGCAACGTTCGTACCTCACGGCTACCTATTCGTCGACTTGAAACAGTCCACACCGGAACACTTGCGCCTGCGCAGTAATATCATACCTGACTCTGGAACGTACCAGGACGCTAACATTCCCAACATATAAATAGAAACACGTCGTAGTCACATCCATCGTCCGTGCTGTTTTTCGCGTACTACGACGACTGCTGTATTTTCCACAATAAATATTGTCTACAAAATAATTTTCAGCACACCCACGTTACCATAAAAAAAAACATGTGAACGTATATAACACGGAGGGTTTTCGAGATTGTCATTCGTTCTACGACAACGACATGGCTAACGCTATGCTGAACCACCCAGAGTACTGCTACTACAACCCGGTTGTCGGCATGCAAAACACAAGTGACGAGAGCGACGAGGCAACCAGTCATCCGACTGAGCGGGTCCCAGTGGCGACAGCGTCGGGTAAAGACCCGGAAACAGTTCATGTGGTAAGTATTTGTCAATGGCATATTTTCGATTTCAATCTTCCGTGTTAACAAGTTTGGAAAACGCGAATACAAATATTAATGTACATTACATGACTAAAAATCTCGTTCGTTCGTTCGTTCGTTCTTGTAGTCGGAAGTCCGCGCTGTCCCACCACCACCACTACCACCACCATCGCCGACAGGGTTCGATTGCTTGCACTGCGGGACGACATTTTGCGTGTCTGCGCCCTTCCCGCTCGTAAGTGTGCCCTTAATACTCCCTAATAAACCACAGCTGGGCCTGGCTCTGTTTACGGTAGATCAATAAGACACAAAATACCTTGTAATGGTAATATGGCAATCTAGATATTTTATTTACAACTGGATTGCCTGGCGCTCACTTGAAGTGTGCGCTCGGCTGATTGTACCTTGAAAGGCATACAGTACTATGGTAAATGATAAGCATCCTAGTACAACAAAAAGCCTATCGTACAATCAGCTACTTGCATGTATACTGATACAATGTAATGCATAATAGTGTATCGACAGAAATACATGCGTTAAGCGAAAGTATACATTGACAGAAACCGTAAAGGGGGGAAAACAACCCCACCCTCCACTGGAACAGTGGAGCCAACCCCCCAGGCACAGATCGCAGAGTGGATTCCCGCAGAGTTACAATACCGCGCTGTATAGTCAATGAAGACAGCGGGATGAAAATTTCGTTAAAACCAACAGAGATACCGACAAACCCTGTTGCCAAGTCATCGAATACAGCGGAACTGCCGGTTCGAGGTCACCGGCCAGGTGGCTGTCACAGTGCCCTCTCCTGCCCGGGGCTGGGCGACGGCAAACGTTGACCTTAGGTGGCCTCCATTCGTTTCGTGTGCCTAGCTTCATTCCGGGCTGGCCTCAACATTATATTGCATCCCCCTGGACACAATACAGTTTTTCGAGGCGGGGTAACAGGAAGAGACATATGTCCCACGGTCGTTGCACCCGTCGCAATAGGGCCGCGGCGGACGACACCTTGGACGCCGTCTTGGTGAGTTAAGCGTTATAATAATATACTGTGGTATGTTTCCGTTAAAAATCCCGCTTCCTACCACATACGAAACATAACTTCCGTAAAAAATGGCGGCTCACATACCGTCCGTAACAAAAACACCCGCCAAAACGGTGGCGCTAATGTACGTACCACGTTGGTGCAAAAGACCTTTCTCTTATAAACGAAAGCATGCGGATGTCCAAGCTGAACACTTTTGGTAGGCACATGTGTGTCTCTCACCATTAAGAAAAGTAAACGAAACGGCCACACCAACTACAACGTCACTCACCTAGAGGTTTTGCATTATATTGCATCCGTGCGTGCTGTTTCAGGCCGAACTTCAAACCGGCGACGAAGCCTCCACTTGTATAGGTTCTACATCCCCTGTTCCAAGTTCGTCGTACCCTACTACCGATGTCACAACGGAGCCGTCTGACTGCGCAACTACTACTTCTTCTACGTGTAAGGTGAACATTACCATTGACTATCCTGTTACATGCGGTGTCGCTGAGCTTTTGAAACTACGCTGCAACGGTTGCGAGTTAGACCACCATGGCCAACTCAAACACGATTGTCTCTTGCCTGATGATATTGTAATTGACATGGACTTTGACGAGGATGTGAAGAAAGTTAACTCCACTTCAGTTATTCGAGACTGGTTGACCCTTTTACTCGAGGTAGATCTTACACAAGCCGACGTGGCGCCCGAACAGTTGAATGCCATCAATAGTTGGTTGGAGGAGTATCCTTCAGAGCTATCGCGAAATAATGTTAAACTTATGGTACTTGCCGCGTTAAAAGATGACCTGTAAATACATGTGTTGTGCAGAGCGACGACGAAATAACGTTTTAACGTTAGGTTATGTAGCTGCTTTAGGAATGACTAAATACATGTGTTGTGTTTCAATAAAAATGTGCAAACCTTATTGGATGATCTCTCTCTCAGTATGAAATTGTAGTTCACACGTCGCATGTGACATAGATCAAGTTCTTCACGTAACTTACATATGTCGTTGTGCTATCCATACTCACGAGGCTAGGACAGTTTTATGTCATGTGCAAACCATACCTTCCGTTACAAATGACGCTTCTTACCACGTGCAACACACAACTTCCGTAAAAATGACGGGTCAGATCAGGACCATAACACAGTTTCTTGCAAAATTACACCATCGACCATTGTCATAATGTTTAAAACTGGTGCCAGTTAAAAGTTTCGACGCGACAACCTTGCCAAGGTTTCTTATTTGACTGAGTCAGTTTGCTAACTACGTAACATTTCGTATGGTTTCACCGTTTCATTGCGTTAGACAGGTGGTGTTTTCACAAATTTAACTAAGTTAGTCTTGTAACTTGTATTAAAATAGAATATTTTCTGCTTCGACGTGATAACTTTGTCAAGTTTTTTTCATATTTTACTTATTTCACCGCAATGACTTTGTAACTTTGACGTATTTTTCTAAGTCATCTTGGTACTTTCATAACCTTCTGTGTGAAAACTTTGGCACATTCTATCATAAACCTAGAACCTTGATGTTTTTTTCTTACGACTCCCACCATTTTCGTAATCAAATCTAAAACAATGTGGAAAAATCTTGCATTGTGACAGCACTTCTTTACAACCTGGTGCCCTCTAGCGGATACACCTGACACTACGTTAAACGCTAGCCCCATCTAGCGAACAAAACAGCCACTAATTAGTGTTTGACATAGAAAACCATGGCTAGACCAAGACTACTTCCGTAACAGAATTTCTTGTGAAATGGCGGCTTCGGTCACAGTCATGACATACCTTTTTATGTTTCGAGGCCATAACCTTGGCAAATATTCGTATTTTACTAAAGTCAACGTGGTAATTTCATAACATTTAGCGAGTTAACGAGATAGAAAGAGGAATCTGCCAAAAATGGGCTCCTATCACGTGTAAAACGTAACTTCCGTAAACAATGAAGCTTCCGGTCACGTGCAGAAACATAACTTCCATAAACAGGATGATTCCTCTCACGTGTAAAACACAACTTCCGGGAAAATGGTGGTTTCGACCACAGCCATAACATAACTTAACTTTTTGAGGTGGCAACTATGTCAAGTATTCGTATTATACTAAGTCATTATTGTAACTTTCCAACAAAATCTAGAAAAATGTTGGTTTGTGAAAAAATATTCGTTTGCGACCTCACGACGCTAAACGCTAACCCGAATCTAGCGGATAACCCTAACGCTACATTAGACACCAGTGCCATCTAGCGGATAACCCTAACACTACATTATACGTTAGCGCCATCTCGAGGATAACCATAAAGTAAAGGCAGTTCTTATATAGCGCAATATCCAATCCTCAGGACCGTTCAAAGCGCTTTACACTTTACTTCCCTGACAGACCTGTTCACTCAGACACCATCTCGGCTTCTCTGGGAAGCATCCAGCCATATGCTACAATTAATGCGCGAAGGCTGCTCGTACACATATCCACCACTGTCTATAGCCAGGTACTCATTTAATTCAGCTGAGTGAACTGGAGCAATGTAGAGTGAAAAAACTTGCCCAAGGTTTTAACGCCGCAGCCAGGATTCGAACCCGGGTTCTCGTAGTCGAGAGTCCGAAGCTCTACCCCTGAGCCACTGCGCTCTACTCACTATATTAGACGCCAGCGACATCTAGCGGACAAAACAACAACTAACTAGGGTTAGACACAGAAACAGGTTCAGGTTAACTAATCAAAAATTGGTATGGTTTTGTCCTGGACAAAAACATAGCAATTTTCGATCAGTTAACCCCAACTTTTTGTAATCATACCATGTCTGTAAACCCACGGTGTCTGTCAACTTGCATTATATCCCATGCACACGCATACGCACACGCACACGCACACGCACACGCACACGCACACGCACACGCACACGCACACGCACTCGCCTCGCACTCGCACTCGCACACACAAACGCACGCACGCACGCACGCACATACACACATACACACACACACGGTCGCGGACACGGACACACGCGAACATTTACGGACATACGCGGTCACACACAGACACGACACGACACGCACACGCAGGCGTACGCACTAGTAAAATATGAAAATTTGTCAAAGTTATCGCATGTAAACACCAAACATACGTGAATTTGATAAAGTCATAGCGGTGAAACGTTGAAGTTACAAGGTATGTTAGTCGCATACGTGGGACCTAACTACCAGGAGAGGCGGCACACTGCATAGGGCGCTGCGTTAAGGCCTGTTTGGTATAGTTTTAAAAAGACACAATAACTTATAATATGATTGGGACGGGAAGCGCCGCCATTTTTACTGAAGTTAGGTTACGGATGGGACAGGAAGCGCCGCCATTTTTACGAAAGTTATGATACGGTTGGGACGGGAAGCGCCGCCATTTTGACGGAAGTTAGGATACGAATGGGACAGGAAACGCCGCCATTTTTACGAAAGTTGTGGTACGCACGTATGTTCGTGCCATCATTTTGCCGGAAATTTTGTTACGGACGTTAGGGACGCGACATTTTTACGGAAGTTATGTTTTGCATGTGGTAGGAAGCGGCATTTTTACGGAAGCGAAAACATAGCACAGTATATTACCATAACGTTTCACCACGATGGCGTGCAAAGCGTCGTCCTCTGTCGTCCTCTTGCGAGTGCAACGACCGGGGCGGATGTGCCTTGTTAAATTGTCCCGCCTCGTCGCACAGTGCGGGTAATTGAACTCTCCCCGCGATGGTGGTGACTTCCGACAATAAGAAGGAACGAGAGATTCAGTCATGTAATTTACAAGAATATACGTATTCGCGTTTTCAAAAATTGTTAACACGAAAAAATGTAAATCGAAATATGCCATTGA
Source organism: Oasisia sp. SBJ-2009 (assembly GCA_964017155.1). Classification (NCBI taxonomy): domain Eukaryota; kingdom Metazoa; phylum Annelida; class Polychaeta; order Sabellida; family Siboglinidae; genus Oasisia; species Oasisia sp. SBJ-2009. The sequence goes on along the minus strand of OZ024855.1, from coordinate 52,838,061 downwards.
CAAAGACTTACCACACGAACCCCATCCGCTGTCGCTGCCGGGGGTGGTGGTGGTGTTGGTGTTGGCGTTAGGTAAATGCCTCCCCATAAGAAATGGGTGTTAACCCCGCAGTCCCACCACTGGGAGGTACAGGGACGGGGCCGCTGGCGGCTTCTGCATACGTATAACCTGCTCTCAGCATAACTCTAGGTTTTCGCTTATGTGAATGCAAGTGAATAATGACAACCTCAAAAAACGTTCGTCTTACACACGTTCACAAGTCGACACTTGGGTCACGTGAGCGTGCCGAAAATCAACCAATCACAATCAATTTCGCCGAAAATTACCAACCAATCACAATCGAGTGTGCCGAAAAATACCAACCAATCACAAACGAGTGGTCTCGGGGACACGTGGGTGTGCTAAAAATTATTTTGTAGAAATTATATTTTTAGAAAATAGCGCGGACGTGGTGGTAGTAGGCCAAAAACAGCAAGGACGGGACAGTAAAACCGTACATCCTTCTTCGCGCCGCTCTCGCCACGATCGCCTCTTGAAATCTTGTATATTATAAAAAGTAGGTTAAAAAAGAAGACACACGTATTTATGGGGTATTAGCTGACATATCCGTCAGATGGCTCCACTTGTTCCTTGACCTAGTTTGTAGTTCGTGACCTGTCCATAAGGGGGTACCACTAGTTCATGACATATCCGCCATGGGGCGCCACTTGACCTTGACACGTGACCCTTGACCTTGACATTCGACCCTTGACGTTTGACCCCCTCCCCTTCGCACTGCGCCACGGTCAATTGATCTTTACTTACTATACTGTTTATTTGCATCCATTCGTTACGTGTGATGACAATCAGCTATTCGAACTACCACATTTCATCTGAATTGTGTTTGAATGCATTCGTTACGGTGGATTGATAATGTAATGTTGACAATCGGCTAATCTAACAACCACATTTCATACGAAATGTGTTTTAATGCATTCGTTACGTTGGATTGATAATATTTTGTTGACAATGGGCTAATCTAACAACCACATTTTATATGAAATGTGTTTGCATGCATTCGTTACGGTGGATTGATAACGTGATGTTGACAATCGGCTAATCTAACAACCACATTTTTTAATGAAATGTGTTTGCCTGCATTTGTTACGGTGGTTTGATAACGTGGTGTTGAAAATCGGCTAATCTAACAACCACATGGGTGTCACTGGATAGTGGAGAAATGTGTATCGGTTTATATTACGTATGTTTCTTTTCAAAGCAATTCAGAAATTAATGGGGTCAGTTCAGCGCATTATTAAACTTCTTCTTGCATCGATCTGCTTCGATATATATATATATATATATATATATATATATATATATATATATATATATATATATATATATATATATATATATATATATATATATACATATGGTCAGTTATCACGAAACGTCGTCAGAAACTGCTTTAGGGGGGTACATTTAGAATTCAATATTTCACGTTTTCCCTTTAGTCACTAATAAATAACATGTCAAGGTATACTGGAAATAAATGTGGGTAGCTTAATTATTAAAATCGGCTCTTTGGCATCGCTTTGAAGTTGGGTGTCTGTGTTGCGCGATACCGAGCGTATGCACGCACATAGTGTATCTAATGTATATGTTATGGTATTTAATTTATTCGCTAAGTGCTCTAGTTTATTTTGTTTGACCATGTGACAGGTTTATGGTTCCAAATGGACAGAAGTGGCAATGTTTGTAAACAGTCTTTTGTTTGTATGCAATTTAAAAATTAGAATACATTTTTAGTACCCCGTAAAAAGAGTAAAGCGGTCATATAATTACTTGTTATTCTAAGGGGAACTGCTTGTATACTGTCACCGTAAATGCAGGTATAAAATGAACAATTACCTTTTCAACGGAACAAACCTTATGCGGATACTGTCTTCTGTAGTCTTCATAAGGATGTTTAAAATAGGTATACGCTCGGTATCGCTGAAAAACATTTTTCAGTGGTATTTTCAAAATAGAAAATACTTGTTCTAAGGGGCATTTGTTTTATTCTGCTTGGCCTCGGCGTGTTACCCTGAGATAGGTATGTGCAATATTCCCCAGTCATCACCATTTCTAAGGAAACGCAGTTCTCGTTTAACTCAGACGTCGCCATTGTGGCAAGAAGTATATTTTTAACCAAGTAATTGTCATGTCGATTATTTTATAATGTTCGGGATGATTAAACAGTCTTCCTTTCAGCTAACGGACGCCGTCTCGAACCGTCTCGACAAAAGACAATAGTTTTAGTATATACACAGTGGTTCAGTAAATATTGGACATCAGACAAATTTGTTATACTTTTTAATGAATCAATAACTGGCGGAGATCACGTGAAATTCTACTCTTAACCAAATTAATTATGTGTAGGCATCGAATACAATCCGCTAATCACAATAACAAATAAACAACTTATTCTACTGATGTGCTAACTGCTACAATAATTTGCTGCATTGGTAAGTGATAACCATGGCAATAACCTCATCGACAAACTAAACCTCTCTAGTACAATACTCATATTCTACGAAAGCATGATATGAACTGAACATATCCTTTATTCAGCAATGTGTGCAACACAGCCAACATGGTTTTACTCTTCGATAGTTGAAACCATCTGATCATTTGAGACTATTGTCTAAAATTGTAACGACGTCCATTGCTGGAGCTTGCTTCACGTGGATCTTCCTCCAACTGATCCCGGATGACAGCGACAGGGATACTTCTCCACCCGTCGCAGTTTGGGTGAAATATCCGCCCCTTCATAGCAACATTCATGGTAACATGAGCTGCCTCTCACCATAAGAGGGTTGTCCACTGGCACAATGGCGCGCGCCTCCAATAAGCCATTCACTGCACGTGGCTTCCGTCATAAGGTTAAGATAAACCTCTGATATGTCTGATTTGTTCGTACTGTGTGAATGGCCTGCCACAATGTCCTCTGAATTCTGGGAGTTCTCTCATCAGTGTTTAGGAGAATGTGTCAGTGTCCTCCACCACTTCAATTTGTGCTGAGGGTGGTCTTGTATTGCACGTCTTTCTTGATCCACAGTTTATAGTTGGTTCGTCTTGTGCAGTCCCCGTCATTCAGTTTCTGCGTTATAGTTTCATCACTCATCGAGGTTATTTCAGGTAAGGACTTTAGCAGTACTTTGGAGGCATTCGCCGTCATGGACATGTTGGCGTGACGCTGGCATAGGCACACGTATCTCTGAGCTTGACATTGGATGGTCTCCCCCTGCAGAATGCAGTAAATGATATCTTACTCTCGCTGAATTCAAGGCTGAACTTCCTGTAGATGTTTTGCATAGTGTCTGTCGGTGAGAAGATTTCTCTTCCCCTGTTTTAATAATTCTTTCGAAGTAACTCATTGCTGTTTTCTGATCTCCTAAGACATTCCGCTACCGACATCTTATCTTCCGTGAATTGGCTATTGCCTTCCTGTGTCTCTCCCTTTCTTCTGGTAATGGCAGCACTACGTCATTTTTTAGATATATGATTTACATACGCTCGGTCTCGTGTATACGCTCGGTATCACCACACGTATAAACTTCATAACATATATAAGAAAAACATGACTGCATTTCTAATTTATCATTGTCACATACCTTAAGTAACACCAGACAAATATGTGAAAAAAAAACGTCCACTAATATTTAAAACTCTCTGCAAAATCAGTGAGTCTATGTCATTCGATCGGTATCGTTAACAACTACCCCACGTCGAAATATGAGACTATTATATTTTACTACAGGATTAAAAAAATTGGGAAGCCAATTTAACCTATACAGGTGTTATCTAAATGGAAGTATTAACATACAGATACAATTAGTATTGTTGTACTACATTATTTACCCTTGCATACGCTTTGTTGAAAATTTGCATACGCTCGGTATCGGCCAAACTACCCTACTATTATACTCTTCTTGCGGCGCGCCCATTCAACAAAATGCTGACATATTTTTAAGACTATGTCGAACCACACACCGATAAATGGGTAAATAAACCATACACCTGTGATTATTGGTTAATGCATAATTCGTGTTAGTATAATAGTACTACAGAAAAAACTTCCAAAAATGGGTCAAAAATACCCTTTATGTGCCTGTATCTTCCATAATTTTGAAGATACACACAAGTAAAAGTTGGGTTACCATGGTACCTGTCACCGAGGCGGTTGCCGTGACCACCATTACAATGCCGTGCTGTATGCCTTTATATAACGGTTAGATTACAAAACAGTTTTGACGACGTTTCGTGATAACTGACCATATATATATATATATATATATATATATATATATATATATATATATATATATATATATATATATATATATATATATATATATTACCCATCACTCATGTCTGTTGGTGTGGGGGTATGTGTGTTACCGTTCCAAAATAATATATATACATATTACGTTTTTTTAAATATTGCACAATAACGACGTCGATATTGGTTATATATATATATATATATATATATATATATATATATATACATATATAACCAATATCGACGTCGTTATTGTGCAATATTTAAAAAAACCGGTATATGTATATATGTATCATTTTGGAACGGTAACACACATACACATTTACCCCCCACATCAACAGACATGAGTGATGGATAATATATATATATATATATATATATATATATATATATATATATATATATATATATATATATATATATATATATATATATATATATATATATATATATATATATATATATATATATATGAGAAATGGGTAGTATTTCTACCAGCCAATATTCCAAGATTACCCGGGAGTCACAGTTACTTTGAAACTATCGTCCATCCAGTAAAGGACTTTACATAAAACATCCACAGACGATTGGATAGAACCGAAGAACGATGCCATCGAACCATCTTCAACACAAAATTGGGGAAACTAATACATTTCAGTGATATATTGACATATGTGTATGTGTGCGTGTGTTTGTGCGAGCGTGAATGCGTGCGTATATGTGTGTCTTCAAATTACCATGCTAATGACAGGTGCACATATAGACGAAGATTCGATTCTTTCTTTTGAAACCAAATAATGGTTAGAATATATTACACGTTAGCAATTGGTTTACTATATCAGACCGTAACCACTTGTTTTCAGGCACAGATGAAAATGTATTTAAAAAAACATGATCTGCATCTACATTTTGTGTTCACTACGGAGTATTAAATTCATTTTTTGTTTAAAAGACATTTTCCAAATATAACCTTCGCCCACCCACCCACATCCATTTGTTTGGATTATTGAAAAGCCCCCAAAATACTCCAGATTACTACCTTTTTAATGTGCAGTTTGTATTTCGTGATGAAACTAATACGATGTACAGTTGATCGTAACTACGGCAGGGCCGCAGTTGGGGTTTCATGAGCCTAAACGTTAGCTCTACTTTGAAATATAATCACGAGATATCACGTGACCCATCCACGCGATGCGAACTGAATGTGCCATGGATTATATATGTGTTCACACTAAAACGAATATCATTGTGACCGCAGATTATAAACCTCCGTTGGAATGTCTCAAAACAAAAAGTGGCTATGAATACAAAGGTCTGATACACAAAACAAAATCAGGCCGCCCTTGCCAAGTTTGGCAGAGAGACTTGGTAAGCAAACACCTGAGAAGACATGCATTGCACTGGCATTCAGAACCTTTCTGTCAATATTGATTTACTTAAGATCACACAGGTTTCGGAACATCGATTACTTATATATAAACATTATATGTGTTCATAAGAATCCATTCATCGTCATCATTCACCATCATCATTGTGCAGCCGTAGCATCCCGTGATTGGGTAAATGGCCCAGCATGCTGTTTCCACATCTGCCTATCTTGCGCTATCTTCTGCAAGATGGTATCCTTCCAGTAGTCGTCTAGTTCGCCTCTCCACCGTCTCGCAGGCCTTCCTCTAGATCGGTTCCTTTCGAAGGGTCTCCAGGTTTTGCTGGAAGTACGCATGCTTTGTAGACTTGTCTCTTCAAGCACGTTCTAGTGTTACCATTGAAGATGATGCGGTGTTTGGCGAATGCTGTCCATCCGGCCGTGATTCATCTTGGAATTTCCTTATCTTGTATTTTGTCTATGGTGCTGTATCTTTTTTTAGGAGACGTAGCTTTCAACTTTCTCTGTCTGAGTAGTGTTGACAGATTAGTATGTCGTTTGCCATCATCATCTTTGTCTTCGACTTGTTCATCTTCAGATCCCGATTTTTACCTTGATCAGTTAGTTCCTGCAGCATTTGTTGAGGTTCCGGCGGTGTATTAGCGCACATGCGTTTGTCGTCGGCAAAGTGAAGATGACTGAGATATTTTGCTTTCCTTTTGATGGTCTTCCATATTTATGCGTACTCTATTCGTTATTTATCATCGCCATTTGCACAATTTTCTCGTCGTTTCGTCATCAAGGCTCGTGTTTGTGACAGTATCCTCGTTTCAATGGCTTGATGATTGCTTTGGCTACTCATGTCGCGCTTTGTGGGATCACGTCTGTAACTGTCACGTGACTGGGCGCGCATTGTAGCGGTAGCGCAATTTTTACCAGATTTAGAGAGTCTACAGTCGTACAATTTTACATATCATTTTATGAAAGCATCGAATCTACGATATACCTCATCTCACGGCAAGTATATACGCATATTCGTGAATTCATGACGTTTGAAATGTTCTGCCTGCATTGACATGCTTATGTGATCATGCGCAACCATTGTTGCCAGAGCTGTGTACCCGTCTCGCATGATCACATTCACGGCAGAATGTTTACACCGCCTACGCCCCTGCAGAGACACCCGTCTGAACAATGCTGCCTGGAGAGCAGCGTGCGATGCAGGGGTGGCACTCCACCGACCCACCCACCGGGGCTGCCGTGCTGGTGCCCACAAGCAACGAAATATACCAGTCATTGTAATGTCTCGTCCGACAACGTTAAGAAAATTGCCAGTTACTTCCCGAGGCAATAATATAACGATTACAACGGCACCAGCAACAACAACAGCAATACCGGTGACAACAGCGTCACCCGGGATAACTATGGCGGCATCGACGACAGCCACGGCGTCACCAGCGATAACTATGGCGCCACAGGCGAAAACAACGGCGGCACCGGCAACGAATATTGTAACACTGGCGACAACAGTTGCGGCACCGGTGACAACAACGACACCGGCGACAATAATAACAACACCGGCAACAATATCAGTGACACCGGCTACACCAACAGCGTCACCGACGATAGTAACACTAACAGCGACACCGGCTGCGACAGCCGCTGCGGCGCCAGCGATAGCGGCGCCGGTGATGGCAGCGGTTTATCCCATTCGCACTGTTGTAACCACACAATCTAGGGTGTCTACGAAACCGCGACATCCTCACCGGGGCAATCTTCTGGACCTGCTTGCGTGCCGCACAAAGTGCGACAAGCTGGACACCATGACAATCTGCCTGATCAACGCACAGTCAGTTAGAAATAAAGTGTCGTCACTTTGTGACTTTATATCAGATCATGACTTCGACATTTGACTATGACTGAAACCTGGCTACGTGATACGTCCGGGGATAGCCAGATTATCAGAGCCTTAACGATGCCTGGCTACACCTTCACCCACGTTCCGAGGAGACAACACACGAACACCGCAGCCAGAGGAGGTGGGGTTGCCATCTTGCACAAATCTAATATAAAAATTACATCGAAGTCTTCATGGAAAGCAAAATAATTCGAAAACATTCAAGTTACGCTTAGTTCTTCCTCAACAGTGAAACTGGTCGTGATATATCGTCCTCCTCCATCAAAGAGAAACAAGTCAACAGTTGGCCTCTTTCTGAGTGAGTTCCAAGACTTCCTTCAGCACCACATGATCAAATCCCGGAACATCCTGATTGTCGGTGATTTTAACTTCCACTATGAGGACCCACTTAACGCTGATGCTTCCCGCTTCCGTGACATCCTTTCGACCCACTCACTCTGCCAGCATTTGTCGGGGCCCCCTCACATGGATGGTCATACGCTAGACTTGATTATCACCAAATCAACGGACAATTTGGTATCGAATACTACTGTCTCTGACTTCCTGACATATCATGGCGCTGTTCATTGTTGTCTACATCTGCCAAAACCTCAGCCCCTCCGACACCCAATTCAATATAAAAATTATGCTACCATAGACAAACATGTGCTTCGTGGCGACATCGCGACATCTACTTTGTGCCTTGACTCTGCCACCTCAGCAGCCAGTCTCCTCGAACAATATGACACTATTCTAACACTTCTGTTAGACAAGCATGCCCCAGTTCTGACACGAACAATCACGATTCGACCCAAAGTTCCCTGGTTTAATGGTGACATCAAGATGGCAAAGCAGAAAAGAAGCCAATTGGAGAGAAGATGGAGACAGTCACGGCTCACAATTCACCGTGACCTCTTCAAAGAGAAGAGACGTCACGTCAATCAACTCATCGCCTCCGCTAAATCTGCACATTACACTGCAAAAATCACAGAAGCAGCGTGTGACATTAAGCAGTTATACAATGTTGTGAATGCCCTGTTGATCAAACCAGAACCTGGCCTGTCTGATTGCGGTTCAATGGACCAACTTGCCAGCAAATTCAGTGCATTCTTCCAAGATAAAATTCGAATGATCCAGGAGAATTTAACGCTCAATGCCGACCCCAACTACGTGCCTGAGGATAATCCAGACGCAGTGGACAATAAAACTAAGCGTTCTCGTGCCTGCAACAGAAGACGAAGTAAGAGGGCTGATCAACAAGAGCCCCTCAAAATCATGCTCACTTGATGCAGTGCCGACTTGGCTACTGAAAGAATATTTAACTTGTCTCTTACCAACCATTACAAACATTGTCAACTTGTCTATGTAAACAGGAATTGTGCCTACAGCAATGAAAAGTGCGCTCGTGACGCCGTATCTAAAGAAGCCTTCCCTGCACAAGGATGTCATTAACAACTTTCGCCCTATCTCAAAGTTGTCCTTTATTTCAAAGTTGAAAGAGAGGGTTGTGCTGAGGAGGCTTATCGACCAAGCCTCGTCCGGCAACTTACATGACACATTCCAGTCAGCCTACAAGCCGAATCACAGTACGGAAACTGCGCTGACGAGAATCCAGAATGACATCCTGATGGCCCTGGACAACAAGAGAGGTGTCGTGCTGGTCCTACTCGGTCTGTCAGCGGCCTTTGACACTGTAGACCATACGCTCTTGTTGGCTTGCATGAAGAGGATAGGTGTCATATACGTTGCGCATCAGTGGTTTGAGTCATACTTGTCTTCAAGGACTCAAACTGTCTGCCTAAGCCAGAGCAAGTCAGACACACTGGAGCTGCTCCAGGGAGTGCCGCAAGGGTCTGTTCTTGGCCCAGTTCTGTTCACACTCTACACAGTACCCATCGGGCAAATAATTAGACGGCACCGTCTTGACTTCCATCTCTTTGCTGATGACTGTCAAATGTATGTTTCATTTAAGATCAATGACACTAATGACGAGACCATTGCACTTGCATGTGTTGATGAATTGAAAGCATGGATGATTCATCATCGGCTTCAGCTTAATGACAGCAAGACTGAAGTACTGGTATTCACCACACCAAGTTCGGCTGGCAAACACAACTGATGACTGATGTTGTCATCGGTGACAGCATCCTCAAACCAACTACCGTCGCTCGCAACCTGGGAGTTATGTTTGACAGTGCGTTCAACATGAAATCCCAAGTGTCGAAGTTGTGCCAGGCAGCGTATTACCATCTACATAGAATTCGTGCAATAAGAGATTGCCTGACACAGCACGCTACTGAACTCTTGGTCCACGCCCTCGTTATATCGCGACTCGACTACGGAAACAGCCTCCTCTACGGCCTACCGGACCTGCTATTAGACAAGCTGCAGAGAGCACAAAATGCAGCAGCTCGAGTTGTGGTGAAAGCTAGTCGTTACGACCGCGTAACACCAATTTTAGAGACTCTCCATTGGCTCCCCGTGCGATATCGCATTCAGTACAAGATCATACTAACAACGTACAAAGCCAGTCATCTACTTGCGCCTAGCTACCTCTCCGATCTTCTCGAGTTCTACCAGCCAATTGCGATTGTCATCAGAGTCCATACTGGTTGTAAACAGGGCACATCTCCGCCAGTTCGGTGATCGAGCGTTCTGCATCGCTGCTCCTCATTTATGAAACGATCTACCACGCAATATGCGAACATGTGATTCGTTATACCAGTTCAAAAGACTCCTTAAGACTTATTTATTCAAAAGAGCTTTTTACTCATGAACACTGAACACTGACGGACGTTTTAAGTTTTTAGGATTTACTTATTTATTTTTATTCAGAGCTGTTTTTAGTATTTTTACAATCATAATATGTACTATTATTATTATTATCATCAGTATTTTTTTTAATTATTATTAGCATGTGTATTTTGATGATAATTTATTTTGATATTTGACGCCATGTTTCATGTTTTTTTTTTTTCGTCTCTTTCTATGATATGTTGTAACAGCGCCTTCGAACAAGCTAACTTGGATTTATGGCGCTATATAAATGCTTTTATTATTATTATTTATTATGTGATGCCTTCGGTCATGGTGTCTCTTGTTATGTATAGAATGGGTTTCTCAATTCGAGTTTGAATTCGGTCTTCTTTGATCCTATTTATGTGGTATCTATTGTGGTGGCCTCTTATTCATTAGTGTGTTACTGTTCACCTCTATGTCTTGTTTCACTTTGCTTATACCCATTCTGTTGTCACTTCCAATGTTGACTAGGTTGATGACACTTACGCTTGTGGCGATGTCTGGCGTGTTAGTTAGGATGTAGCCAATTTCGGTCTTCGTTACACCGTTTAGGCTTTTCTACGTCCATCTCCTCTCTGTTTCCTTCGGAAACACGTTATTCATGAATTTGTACTTTCTTCATTTTGACCATTCTACGAAACTATCACCGCTGTCTTTTCTCATTTCGAGCCCAAATGTGCCTGCAGACGTCGCCATATGGTTTATTCTTTTCCTTAGATGGGCATTGAAGTTTCCTATCACTATCGTGTAGTGGTTTGGTTTCCCTTTAGTCTTATCCACGCCGTTGTGGAAGCTATCGTCGTAGAATGGTTTAACACAGCGAATGGATGACTGATAATGAGTTTAATATGTTGTCCACGTGGGAAAATATATATATATATATATCTACATATATTAAAAACATGTAATAGATTACATGATTTCAAATGCATCTAGTCATTGTGTAACTCGAGTTACAGCGGGAGGAAATAAAAAAACTACTTTGATACATTACACATTAATTATCAAAATATAAGTGACTGAAAAAATTGATACCCTCAAATATGTCGGAATTAAATACAGTTTCAGTCCAAATAGAAATGTTACCAACAGTATATTCTTATTAGGCATTCAGTGTATTTCGCTCCGACGCTAGAGGTTTATGTTTATATGTTCCATCCAGCCACACAAGAACAACACAAGGGACACATATAATAATAGAAACGACTAGATAAGTATTCGTGCAAATTAGCTACACTAATCCTGGTCTATTTGCTATATAAAGGTGTTTCTTCCAGCCACACTTGAACGACTGTCACGGATTAGGAGGTATGTATAGGTTCTGCCGTAACGGACCTCGCAAAGGTTTATTTTCTTATTGCACCTCGACAAAGCCTTGGTGTTACACAGAAGATCCCGACAAGCGTTGGGAATATTGTGACATACCCATGTGTAATCGTGAGCATGCCGCTATTTTTGTTTCTGTGTTTAATATACAGAAATATAGAAAGGTTTATGATCCTATGATGCTATCAGTTAGGTAGTTGTTTACAAGGACGACTCAAAACGAACATTGATTGTCTAACTTAGTAATGATTACGTAGCTATTCTTGAGTATGTAAGATTTAAATAAAAAATAATATGACATTTTATGTTTTTTTGCAATGATTGTCAGTTATCTCCGTATTCCTCATGATTAGCTTTTTCTACATACAACATGCAAGATTATTCATGCAGGACAACTTGTATTACACATTTTTCACAGTGAAGACAAAGGTGAGACAATTCCTATTCCTGCTTGTCATGCATCATGGCATTGGATCATAAACAAAACTACAGAAAACAGAAGAAATGGGACCCAGCGGACACCTTGTAGCTAGATGGAGAACGTTGACCTTACGGATGACCTCTCTATCCTGTCCCACAGCCATCAACACATGTAAGAAAGCTGCTATATATATATATATATATATATATATATATATATATATATATATATATATAGTGTATAATATACACTATATATATATATATATATATATATATATATATATATATATATAGTGTCGGCACAGCTAGAACTCAACGGAAGCAAAATACAAAGTACGAAAGCCAACACAAAAATATCAACAAACATATCGCTTTGAAAGGAGAGCCACGAAAAAGCAAGGATACAGAAAGTACGAGTAGTATTAATCATGTTGACAAAAACTCATGCTTAACACCAAACTGTGGATATTCACCTCAAATGTCAAGGTAGTGTTCATTCATGGATCGTAAAAATCGCAAAGTACGCAGAAGACACTAAGAATAAATACTTGCGTTTATTAACCAGTGCCTGCGCACAACCTACACCTGAAGTGATCAGACAAGGTATCCAACAATATCTTGGGAAATGGACAAAACCAATAGAAAGTTAAATAAAGAAGATAGAACGGAGGTGAATATGACACACCCTTAGGAAATCTAAAAAAAAAATACCAACCGTCAAGCCATCGCTTGGTACCCCCCAGAGAAGAGGCGAGGGGGAAGGACACGAAATACCAGGCAAAGAGACACGGACTAAGAAACAAAGTATATGGGATACACCAGGAGAGAGATGGAGAAGATGGCCACAAACATACAACAGTGGCGTTCCTTTACCGATGGTTTATATTCCCAGCGAGCAAAGAGCACACATAAGTAACATACAACAGGTGGCTGGATATGTGCTGTAACGTGTTGTGACTAGAGGTTTCAATTACTATTGTTTTCTGTGATTTAACCAACGAGAAACGGTGTAAATGATTGACGTTTGACCTAAATCTGATGTACACCACCTGTTAGAGGGCGGCACTTAACCTTTGAACTTGCAATGCGCCACCCCAATCTCCACTCACGGCTCGATGATAATCGGTTTAAATGTTTCAGGTGTATGTGATTCAAAACCATGCAAAAATGGCGGAAGTTGCGTATTTACGGATCGGGGACCAGGATATGTATGCAAATGCAAGAGTGGTTTTTGGGGAACTTATTGCACTAAAAGTAAGTATTTTGGCACAATTACTTTGTGATCCATATACAGTAACCTACCAGGCAGCGTCACTGGTGACCGTATTTGACTTAATAAGTCTAACTCAACCATTTTGGCATAAACCTCAACCTCTCCCTAACAGACATGCCACATGATACGGATTACCCGTATCCGATACGGATTTTGGCCGTTTTTTAAGTGATACGGCCGTACTCCATTTTAATACGGATTTTAGCTAAATTTACGGATACATTATTTTTAACCACATTATGTCCTTGTAGGTGTCACAAAACTACAGCACAATGGAATAATCGTTTACTGTTAGTGACTAAGTAATTCGATTCGAAACGAACGAACTAAACCACCGATTAGTTTATTGTAGCGCATAATAGATGGCGCGCTGGTAAATTTGTTCTGAAAACTGCGGCTCAACGGGTGTGAACAGGGCGCGTGGCAGGCGCGTGACGATTATGAAAAGCAGTACAAGAAATGGAGCTCGACGCGGCGAAACCGCCTATATTTCTGATTTCAAGATGTTGACGCTTGCAATTGAAACTTCGATATACGCGCGAACTGCTGAGATAAATTGTTATTATTTGATGACACTGTCTGTTTTGCGGTATGCAGTTTAAACGTGCTGAAGTGAACTAAAATGTCGGTAATATTCCAGTTAACTGGCCTAAATTATTAGGGCCTTTTTAAAACGGGTTTACCACGTTTTTTCGATGTGTATGTGTTTGGAATGTCATTCTCCATCATACCCGCTAAAACGAGGTCGGATATCATTTTTTACAATTGTGTTTTATATCAATTTAATGTCGTCGAGACGACGAAAATAAGCCGATGTCACTGGGCGTGAGGAATACATAGCGCTCCCCAGACGTACCACGACGCAAAGCCGACGTATTGCGATTTGCGAATGTGTCCCTAAAACTAAGGCTACATCATTAACTTTTTATTCTATATAATGCAGATATATTTGTTTTAAGCATAAATTTGATCAAATATGGCTAATTGTTTTTTCGACTTCGCAATGCACACGCTAGACATCCTTTGACAAAGCCGGGGTTTGAGACCCCGATGTGTCTAGGCTGCGCTAATTTAATTGATCGCACCTTGTGACATCGGCTTGTTTCCGTAGACTCGACGGCATTACATTGATCAAAAACACAATTAAAAAAATATATATCTCTTCTTTTTAGCGGGAGTGGTGCAGAATGACATTCCAAACACACAAACATGCGTCTTGAAAAGGCCTTAATAACTTAGGCCAGTTAACTAGAAGATTTGATTAGTGATACGGATTGATACGGATTCTTACAGAATTTTAGGTCAAAAATACGGATTGCCATCCCAAAAATGTGGCATGTCTGCCCTAAGCCTACATATAACACAGATTATCGTATCAGCGTGCTAAACTCACTGCTAACCTATTTCCATCCTATCGTCTAAACACGCTAAATTCAGCGTTACATGGATTCCTAAATCTTGCCCTAGGTTTTAAATGCTGACATAAGACCTAATAATGGTATTATGGCACTTCCAGATGAGTGGCGCCACCAACAGGACATATATGTAACTACATAAACTAATGTCTTCTTCGTGGGTCTCTAATCGTTAACAAACTTCCTGTAGTAATTACAGAATCGTTAAATAGAAATGAGCGTCAGTTGCCTTTCGGTATTATGACATCTGGGGTGCTATATTACTGTTCAAAAGTAAATAATTAGCGTTTGACACAGAAACAAGTCGAGATTAATCGAGCAAAATGTTGCATATATGTTCGTGAAATGACAAATTATGAATTACAAATAATTATTGTTATATCATAAATATATATCTAAAATGTAGGTTACAACTATACATGAGGTATTAAATATAATAAATTAAATATAATTAAATATAATAACGTAAATGTAATAAATCAATAGTTTATATCTAAAATGTCCTATACAATTCAAAACATTATATTACAAAAATACTTTAAGCTAAATTTCAAAATAAAAGAAGCTTTCGTGTTCAGCATGAGATAAATCTTTGATACCTTGTTCATTGTTCATTATCAATTTCCTCCATACATGCAAAGTAAATCATGTACACACACGCACGCACGCACGCACGCACGCACGCACGCACGCATTTATGTTGTGGTACCAAATATGTACAATTTGGTTCTAAGGTATGTGTATTTTGCTCACAATCAGGGTCTGAGAACCCTCCAGCGTGTGATATTTTGAATAAATCATGATGTTAATCAACTTGCTGCACATTATCCATCCACTGTATTTATGTTCTAATTGTAGTTATGTAATCTTTATATTATACAGAACTACTCCACACAATTTCACAGATACAGGCTAAAGAGTGCAGACGATATTGACTAGTGAAATGTGAATACAATTATTTATTTTTAATAAGCTGTCGAAAAACGTCCCAAATATCAAACTGCTGTAACTTTAAAACTATTTAAGCATACATTTTGGATTCTTGCTAATCTTTCCAAAGGCTCACACCATACTGATCTATTTAAAAATCTAAGAGATGACAGCAACCAATTTCTGGAATTATGGTTGCGTTCACTCGGAATGACCGTTATCTGTAGAATACACAGATAACAGCGCACCAATTGGCAAGTGCATTAAGAAGTCCTGAGCACTGGACACTGAAATATAATGATATGAACTTACCTTCACTTTTATGTAGTATATATACTAAACTTTATAGATTACATCTTAATAATTGAGGTATAATCATTCATTGGCATTGCCATCAGCGCACGTGATCTAGACTAGAGAGTCTGTATTAGGCTATCCGTGTGTGGACCACAGAATGACAAATCAGATGGCTACAACGACAACGTGGAACTACAGCTCTAGTGCTGAAGGAGTACATGCAAACACTACTTTAGTCCAGTGCAAATGAACTTACCGTCACCTGCTCAACTCACATTTGACGACTGAATATTTCAGCTAAGTCTGGCGGGTAATTTGTAGGTGATAACATATGAACCATATAAGGTCACGGGGCAAATTGTGCGCACGCGCACAATTGATAAAATACCATATTTCTCAAGACCAGATGTTTCAGTACAACGGTACTTAACCTTTAAACTTGCAGTGCGACGCGCCAGTCTCCACTCACCGCTCGGTGATAACCGGTTTCAATGTTTTAGGTGCATGTGGTTCAAAACCATGCAAAAATGGCGGAAGTTGCGTATTGACGAATGGGAAACCCGGTTATAAATGCAAATGCACGAGTTCTTTTAGTGGACGTGTTTGCACTGATAGTAAGTATTATGACACACTTACTTTGTGATCCATATACAATGACTTATCAATCAGCGTCGCTGCTGACCGTATATGACTTACTATGTCTAACTCAACCTCACGCCTATGCTATTTCACCATTTTGGCATAGCATACCCCAACCTCTCCCTAAGCGTAAACATACCACAGATTATCGTATCAGCGTGCTAAACTCACCGGTAACCCATTTCAATCCTATCGTCTAATCATTCTAAATTTAGTGTTACATGTATTCCTGAGTTTAGCCCTATGTTTTGAATACTGACATGATACCTAATTATGATATTATGACACTTCCACAAGAGTGGCGACACCAACAGGACATACATGTAACTACAGAAACTAATGCCTTCTTCGTGGGTCTCTAATCGTTGACAAACTTCCTGTAGTAATTCCAGAATCGTTAAGGAGAAATGAGCGTCAGTTGCCTTTCGGTATGATGACTTTTGCGGTGCTATATTACGGCTCAAATTTTAATAATTTGCATTAGACACACAAACAATTCGAGGTTAATAGACCAAAATGTTGCATATATGTATATGTGTGTGTGTGTGTGTGTGTGTGTGTGTGTGTGTGTGTGTGTGTGTGTGTGTGTGTAATGTGTTTTTTAAAATGACAAATTTAAAAATGACAATATATATATATATATATATATATATATATATATATATATATATATATATATATATATATATATACATATTGCTATATAATAAATAAATATCTAAGATGTCGTTTAAAACGATATATGATGTATTAAATATAATGATGTATATTTACTAAGTCAATAGTTTATATCTAAAATGTCCTGTACAATTAAAAACATTATATTTAAATTATTACATTAAGCTAAATTTCACAATAAAAGAAGCTTTCCACTTAACCATGTGATCTTTTTTGGTATTTTATTCATTGTTCAATATCAATTTCCTCTATGCATACCCATAGTAAATCATATACACACGCGCACAAACGCACGCACGCACGCACACACACGCACGCACACCAAAAAACACATACACATGTACGTACGCAAGCAACACTCAAACTAGAATTCCGTCAAACGAAGGGAAGATAAGATCAAAGTGAAATGTCAAGTCCGGCCACCAGGCGGATATGTGTTGAATTATACAAAATGATGACACAGGTTGTGTGACAACTTAGGTGACAAGTGGTTAACAAGAACAGGCCTTAGTGGATAACTAAGAAAATGTATAATTAGGTAATTTATCTTCATCCGTCGAATAGATGGTGAAGAATGAAAATGGAACAAAATAGGAAATTGAAAAGGCCATTGCGAAAGCGCAATGTTGTTCTATCTTCCGAGAATTACAATGGTAAATTTATCTTATCTTCTTTAATCGTTTGCTTAATGGATAGTTCTTTCCCTATTCAACATGTTGCTATACAACATATAACATATCACAGTATAACACTAATCAAGTAATATAGACAACTTTAACGAAGTGAGGAAGAGAGAGAAGGAAGGAAAATAATAATTATTACAGACATGTTGTCGTGTATCACGTTGTGTTGATAGGTTATATAATTGGAGCGCAATTCTGGAATTCGGTATAAATTGGTGGAGTTTTATATTGAGGGGCATGAATAAAATACGAGTTTTCAGAGAATACGTAGGGAAGTCAGTTAGAAATGTGCGAATTAATGGCTGACGCGTAAGAATGTAATCTGTATGATGTAATTGTGATTAGTCGATGAACAAGGTCGTACCTAAATTCGTGCCTATGAGGCCATATTTTGCCTAACAAAAATTCAAATAACTCAAAAGATATGCATGTATATATGTAGTATGCACTATAACGACAACCCCGAAATCACAAGTTTGACAGATCGTTTTAAAATGGACATTAAACGGGATCTGTCGCGAAGCAGCCTTAAAAATATAGTTTCGGGAAATGCACGAGGGGCAGATTCATGACGTCAGCCGTGGAAAACGTTGCGCTGACGGGATGGCCAGCGTTCACAGCGTTATTTACAGAACACCGTGCGACGGCACTGCACGAGATTACACCAGAACCACGACTGACGTCACGCTAGATCAATACATCCAAAGTGGGTATCCTCGGGAGTACCACACCATATAACCACCAGGGGCGCTATATGACCATGTCATAGTTCATGCTATATCATACTTTTGATGTAACTGTGACCTTGACCGGCGTCAATTGGCGTTTGACCTAAATATGCAGTTCACCGTCTGTCAGGTGGCGGTACTTAACCTTTAAACTTGCAGTGCGACGCGCCAATCTCCACTACCGGCTCGATGATAACTGGATTCAATGTTTTAGGTATATGTGATTCACAACCATGCAAAAATGGCGGAAGTTGCGTATTGACTAATGAGGAACCAGGTTATATATGCAAATGCACTGAAGTGCCGAGTGCTTTTATTGGACGTTTTTGCGCTGAAGGTAAGTATTTTGACACAGCGACTTTGTGATCCATAAACAATGACGTACCACGCGGGGGTCACTGGTGACCGAATATGATTTACTAAGTCTAACTCAACCTCTCCCCTATATTATTTCACCATTTTGCCATATCATACCTCAACCTGTCCCAAAGCTTACACATAACATAGATTATCGTGTCACAGATTAACGAATTTCCATCCTTTCGTCTAACCACGCTAAATTCAGTGTTGCATGTATTCCTAAGTCTAGCCCTAGGTTTTGAATGCTGACATGATATCTAATTATGGTATTATGGCTTTTTAGAAGAGTGGCGCCATCAATAGGACATATATGTAACTACGGAATCTAATGCCTTCTTCGTGGGCCTCTAATCGTTGTTCTTTAAAATGAAATACTATCTGATAGAAATTAGTATTGCTATGTAATAAATAAATATTTAAGATGTCCTTTAAAATGCTACATTATGTATTATATATCATGATGTAAATTTAATAAATCAATAGTTTATATCTAAAAAGTCCTATAACATTTAAAACACTATATTGTAAATTATTACTTTTAGCTAATATTTCAAAATAAAAGAAGCTTTCGAGTTAAGCACTTAACCATGTGATAATTCTTTGCTATGTTGTCCATTGTTCATTATCAATTTTGTTCATGTAGGCGCATAGTAAATCATGTACACACACACGCACGCACGTCCGCAAAAACACACATATGTATATATATGTATATATATATATATATATATATATATATATATATATATATATATATATATATATATATATACGCACGCGAGCCACACTAGAACTACAGTACTGTCTAACAAAGGTTAGCGATATATACATATATATATATATATATATATATATATATATATATATATATATATATATATATATACGCACGCACGGCCGCATACACACACGTATGTATGTATGTATATATATATATATATATATATATATATATATATATATATACATACATACGTGTGTGTATGCGGCCGTGCGTGCGTATATATATATATATATATATATATATATATATATATATATATATATATATATCGCTAACCTTTGTTAGACAGTACTGTAGTTCTAGTGTGGCTCGCGTGCGTATATATATATATATATATATATATATATATATATATATATACATATATATATATATATATATACATATGTGTGTGTTTGCGGACGTGCGTGCGTGTGTGTGTACATGATTTACTATGCGCCTACAAGAACGAAATTGATAATGAACAATGGACAACATAGCAAAGAATTATCACATGGTTAAGTGCTTAACTCGAAAGCTTCTTTTATTGTGAAATATTAGCTAAAAGTAATAATTAAAAATATAATGTTTTAAACGTTATAAGACGTTTTATATATAAACTATTGATTTATTAAATTATATATATATATATATATATATATATATATATATATATATATATATATATATATATATATATATATATATATATATATATATATATATATATTATGTATGTGTGTGCATATATATATATATGAATAACGAAAATTTATCAAAGCATTTGGGCAATGTTATTTTTGCATCTTCCGAGAATTACTGTGGTTAATTTATTTTGTCTTCTTTGATCGTTTGCTTAATAAATTAATAGTCCTAATCAACATGTTGCTATGCAACATATAACATATGAACGTATAACACCAATATAGTAATACGATGTAACCTTGACGAAGTGAAGAGGAGAGAGAAGGAAGGAAAATAATAATGATTATAGGCACGTTTTCGCTTACAACGTTGTATTGATATGTTATATAATTGTGGAAAGGCGCATGACACGTGTTGATCTTTGCCTGTTTGAGAGTATTGCATCCATCTTTAGCATCGTTCAGTACAGGGTCACGAATTATAAGCGTGGCTGCGCCGTACCACCGAGTTGGACAATACGTCACATTCAAGTTGCTATATACGCTTCGCTGCTGCACGCGCATGCAGCAGCTTATATACGCGTACAATTGCGTACTACATTGCTGATTTAAGGACCAGTTAACACCCTGCGAAAATATGATATATAATTGGAATGCAATTCTGGAATTCGGTATAAACTGGCGAACCTTTATATTGAAAGGCATGAATATAGTACCAATGTTAAGAGAATACGATGAGTGAAGGGTTCATTTTACAAAAAGTGGTAGTTGACGGAGAGGTTACAAACTGGAAATCGGTTTTGAGATAAGGACCGCAGTAATCAAAATTGGGACCTATATTATTCTTACTATATATTAATGATTTGGATGATGATATAACAAGCAAGGTGTTGAAGTTTGCGGACGATACAAAAGTATTTAGACAAATTTAAAGTGACGCAGATACACAGCAATTACAAGATGATCTGAATAAGATGACCGAATGATCTGAGAAGAGGCAAATGTTGTTTAATATTGGGAAGTGTAAGTTCCTCCACACAGGACATGGAAATGAAGACGCACAATATACAATGGGTGGTACTGTACTAAATACTACCGTAAAGGAAAAGGACTTAGGGCTAACTATTAGTGCTGATTTGAAGGTATCAGATCAGTGTGGAATTGAGTTCAAGTGGAAAGGCTTTCATGTTCCTCAATGTGAACAGGTAGTCGGGCGTAGTTCAAGAGCAAACAACCAGAGTACCAGTGCCGCCTGGACATCTATGTAGAGAGAGAGAGAGAGAGGGAGAGGGAGAGGGAGAGGGAGAGGGAGAGGGAGAGGGAGAGGGAGAGGGAGAGGGAGAGGGAGAGGGAGAGGGAGAGGGAGAGGGAGAGGGAGAGGGAGAGGGAGAGGGAGAGGGAGAGGGAGAGGGAGAGGGAGAGGGAGAGAGAAGTGTTTTCTCTGTGTTATCGGACACAGATGAGGACCAACAGTTCAATCTGCAGGATGTTATCCCAGAACAACTGTTCTGAATCATCATCCGATCTTTCCAGTGTTCAAACGTTGTGTCTTCGTCCAATGCACTGCACATTATTATGAACGCATCATGCTGGAGGTTTGCCAGGGACATGACAATCACCTGATGTGCGTAACGTGTCATAGTCAGGTGTATTACGTTGAGAAAGGAATTGACTGGTCCAATAGTCACAACACATGCTACACTCATTGCACATTGAAACTATAATAAATAGTGTTGAGCATATTTGCAGGCATTTTGAATTTATGCAAATTGTATAGAGTAAAAAATATAAAATAGAGTTTTGCAGCCATAAACGTCTCCTGAAATCTTCCGAAATACGCACATTGTTATAGTGTTAGTAGATGATAAAACCATTAAACCATTAAAACCATTAAATCATGGCATTGTGTTAGAACCTTTATAAAAATTGCTATGATAAAGAATAACGATATTTATTATATTTTCAAATTTATCGGCCATTTTGAATTTATGAAAATTAGATAATCATCTCATGGAAAGATCAGTAAATAAATTAACTTTTGAAAACCTTTTAAAATAGCATTAAAATGTCGAGATGTTGGACACTATGATTATATCATTATTTATCTTTGGCCTTGGCCTTTGTCTTGACCTTGGCCTTTAACATCGGGCAGCCCCCTATAAAAAGTGTTATATGGTCCTAAGGTACAACGGTGCCAAATGTTGTGTTTTGGCCCAGCGTGTCACGATAATACCCCTAAGCGACTCCACCATATACCTCAAAAGGGCGGGGTATAATTAGATAGATACGTTGGAATCTCGATAAGCCAAAGGGCTTCCTTGTCCACCTGCCATCTGGAGTTGATTCTCTAGGTGACACTCTTGTTAAATCTTGTTAAATCATTTGGAATAAAGCACAATTGGACATATTTTATATTTGCAGTGGACATAATTGCATTGATCCTAGTAGAGAAATGTATTTAATACTGCACAGTAAACACAAAATGTGGACAAAGTGTGGACAATCCGAATAGTAATTGTGTGCCACGTGTATGTTTTATTGAGACAGTTGACAAGTCCGTCTGCAAGCCAAATCCCTGTAAGAATGGCGGGACATGCGAAGGGTTCGCGTACTATAACGACGAAAAGATTTACGTACCGTCGTACGAGTGTTCTTGTGCTGCAGGTTGGGTTGGCGATAAGTGCGAAGGTTAGTCAATTTAGTAAGAAGAAATTACACCGTTTTTTTAAACACATCATGTATTGTTCCAATAAGTTGCACATATTATCATCTGGCAGCATATATATATATATATATATATATATATATATATATATATATATATATATATATATATATATAGGCGAGCGGCAAAATCACCACATACCGATTTAAATGGCTCCCGCTACAAACACCTAAATGTTATATCATTAGAAAGCCATGCATCTCCCCGTCATAATTAGGCCCGTCGCAGAGTTGCCAAGTGGTGCAGTAAGCGGTAATTCAAGTTCAAACAAGGTCACCGTCAAAAGTTCCATTTGAGAAATTACGCGCTTCTGAAAACATCTTGATATTTAATTGGCTGTATAGCTAGTTTATTTAAAGAGAAAATGGTCTAGCCATATAGTTCTTTAAAGCACATTATCTCTGCTTTAAGACTTTATAAATAATTTTGCTGTATCATGAAAACATAAAACTGATGACACGCTCGAAAAGGTCACCCATAAAATGGCAGATATTACAAAGTTGACAATGCAGCGAGCATCGTAAAGTTATACTGGTTGCGCATTTTTTTCATGATTGTGAAGATGTCATATACTGTGTTAAAGACCAATTTCACCCTGTCATAATGCGGTATGACATGGCGCTGCGAGATGAAGCAGTGTGTGTGGAGCGGCGTTCAAAACGCATCACTGTAAATCTATGATTGTTGGAAATGGCGCCACCACGCAATAGTTACACATTGGTAGCTTGTATATACGTCACCCACATACTCATAATAGGTATCATAGACCCGGCGATTCATGACCAGTGCAGCAGAAACAGATATTGAAACACTCCAAGACGGCGTCTATATTCCAACTGAATCGTGTCATGTGCTGATGGTGGACACCTCATCCACGAAGGAGAAGACAACATTAATGCCGGAACGATAGATGGAAAGCACATGTTTCATTTGATGGCTAGGGTAGTATTTTAAGAACGTTCTGCAGACTGTCCAGCAACGACACATATTGCAATACTGCAAAAGAAGTCGAAATCGCTGGCCGTTTGTCAGCAAGAGAAATGCTATTTCACAAGTTGAATTCGTGTAAGACGGACATGAATCCTGTTTTAGATATCGCCTGGTGTCTCCTCAGACTACTACATCGGGTGTGTTACCCGTGCCAAATGGGGCTGATATTACTCCCAATTTGATAATTCCGTTTTGGACTGGATTCAACCACAACCTTTCGCGGAAGAGAACAAGCTACACAGCAGTTACGTATGCGCCAATCATTGATACCAAACCAGCCGACATGGCCACCGGGTACACAAATTTGCGAAGATGTAAGGACATGTGTGCAGCACTCGGTTATCGCTTTGCTGTTGAAACAATGGATCAGCAACTGCATGCAATTGCTTAGCAAGTGAAGTGGGCTCTTCTGGGTGAACTTGGTGGGAACGTCTTACGTATGGGAGGTTTCCATACGTTGTCATGCTTCATTGCTGGTGTGGGCAAATTATGGGGTGACGCTGGATTGTTGGATTTCCCTGTCGACTCTGGTGTTTTCGTCGCTTATACTGCAGACCAAATGCTTGCTGGCAAGCAGTTCAATGGGGCTATAAGAGGACTGACGCTCGCCTATGAAACACTCACAGCTATGAAGTTTGCTGCATTTGTCGCGTGGTGTAGGATCACACGTAGTGTCACCAGTAGTCTGGAGAAAGTTGGCAGATGCACAACAAGAATACACACCTGAGTCAAAACAACAAACACTCATGCAAGAAGTTTGTGATGTAATAAAGCAGCACTTGTTGCCAAAACTGCATGAATTCCAGAGGTGGGGTTATGTCAAGTCGCCAACATTCCAGTTCTGGGATACGGTACTCGAGGCCTTACATATCCTTCTTCAGAATGTTCGGGCGGAGAGGGAACGTGACTGGGGCCATCATCTACAGACGCAACGAACCATGGTTCCATATTTCTTTGCTGCTGAAAGACAAAACTATCCCAGGCGCACTCCAGTCTATATTCTTGACATGTTGAACCACCCACCAGAGATTCAAAGCTGCTTCGAAGCTGGAGAATTTGCAGTACTGCACATTCCAGGATGTTTCAATGGGATCTGGAGCGACGTGGGCACAGAGAAAACAGTCATCAGAGATGCAAAGGGAACCAGTGGTATAGTCGGACTGACTAGAAAGAAGCCAGCACTCATCTGGTGGACATTGACGAGGCAAATCATGAGTGAACATACAAAAGCAATGCGGGAACGGAGTGGTTTATCAACAAGTGCTGAAGATAAGGGTCACAAAGAAGTATTGACATCCACGCTGAAGTGGGGTGAAGAGCATGTGCGAGCTCTGACCAAACATGCTGTTAACAATATGACCAATCCGTTGGAGCCTGAATTTCACCCACAAGTACTGATCAAGCTCTCTACTGGGCTACACATAATTCTTTTAATTCGCTACTGAGCATTGCATTTGCTGGAGAGAAAAGGTTGCAGAGATGTTTGCATGGCACACTTGAATCAGGTGAATCATGTAGCTTGTACAGCACCTTCACAAAATCAGGGATGAAAACATTTGCTGACATGGCAAAAAAGACCAAGTTCAAGTGTGGCAAGGGATGTGTTGTGACAACAGCTATTAGTCCGGTGATTGTGTTCCGCAGAGCCCTGTCGTTGTCGTTGGCGAGGTGCAGAGATGACGTTTCTCTGGCCACCCGATAGGTCCAGTGCCGATAGATATTTTTCTTGCTGATGGTACAATGCGGAAAAGTATCAAAGCGGAACTGGGCCATCAACTGAAAGCTCAAGTCGGGAGAGTGTCTGAACTTCCGCAAAACAACTCTACAACCAAGGTGTATACTAGGGATGCCATGCCTGTTATTCAAATGATAGGGGTGGTCAATTGTGTTCATATGACGCATTAGCCTCGTCATATTTCAAACAACTTGTGATAGGATTTCAGAAAGCTGATACGGTTGTCAAAGTGTTTGATAGATATGATGACGACAACTCTGTGAAAACTGCTGAACTGAACAGGAGCGCCGCGCAGGATCAACAACTGCTTGCAAGCAATGTGGTTGGTGGACGTCCTGTACCCCCATGGAAAAGGTTGCTCATGTCCCATCCTACAAGCAATCACTACAGAACTTTCTTTGTGAATATGTGGTCAGTCATACATCTCACTGGTTGGAAATACACACAACCTGTACACTTCTGGTTGTTGGAGGCTTCGCCGACGGTGAGGTAGTGCAATCCATAGAAGAAGGTATAGAAGAAGAATGACGCTTTGCCAGTACACAAGAAGAAGCTGACACAAGGATGCTTCTGCATGCTCGTATTGCTGATGCAGACTTCGCAGCACGTGGTATTGAGGGAACGGTAGTAATTAGGTCGCCAGACAGATATGTATTAGTCCTTGCTGTGAACTATTTTCCCAAAATGGCGAATACAGTCACAATGTGGCTTGCAATTGGCACCATTACCAGTACAATAGATAAATGCTCATTTGTTCCTGTGCATTAGATTTGTGCTGCTGTCGGTCCGAAGTTATGCAACGTACTTCCTGCCGTGCATTCACTAACAGGATTTGGTTCAGTTTCGTCCTTGTTTGGAATTGGAAAGAAAACAGTTTTCAACGTTGTGATGCAAAAGGTGGTAGACCATTTCATGGCTCTTACTACCCTCGGAACCAGCCATAAAGAAGCTTCCCTATCAGCAGCGAGAGCATTCACAGCAGTGTTATACGACCCAAGGGACAGATAGAAGAATGCTCATCCCAACCTCAACCGTTTACGACTAAAGCTGGTCAACACGAAAGACAAGTCGTTGGCGAAACTTCCCCCACGTAAAGCAACTTTTGCGGAACATGCAAGGCGAGTTCAGAGGCCAACGAAGGTGTGGATGTCGTCACATGTGACCAAGCCAAACATTGGGTACAAGTAGAAGTCGCTGCAAAAACAATTGTTCATACAGTCAGAACAGTTTATGTTGCACAGAGCTGTGCACATGTCATGGCAATGAAAACTGTGGAAATCCACAGTTAGTTGGCGACCTAGACATTCTACGTGATGATGACGAGGATGATAGTGCATCATAGGCGGGTAGAATGTTTCTAGTTGCCACACCAAATCAACTTACAAATATACAATCCTTGGTGATGAATAAATAATTTGCCAAAAAAGTAAGGCCAAAAACTACATGTGTACCTCTGTGTGTAGTTCGAGTGTTTACATCCTTTTCATGGGGATAAACAATGCTTTCTATTGGTATATTATATGAATAATGACTACACAGGTGACGTATATACAAGTTTTGTTGTCGCTGTCGATGGTGTCGTTGTCGCTGCCGACAGTTTCGTTGTCGCTGCCGACGGTATCGTTGTCGCGGCCGACAGTTTCGTTGTTCCTGTCGACGGTATCGTTGTCACTGTCGACAGTTTCGTTATCGCTGTCGATGGTGTCGTTGTCGCTGCCGACAGTTTCGTTGTCGCTGCCGACGGTGTTGTTGTCGCTGCCGACAGTTTCGTTGTCGCTGCCGACGGTGTCGTTGTTGCTGCCGACGGTGTCGTTGTCCCTGCCGACGGTATCGTTTTTGCTGCCGACGGTGTCGTTGTTGCTGCCGACGGTATCGTTGTTGCTGGCGACGGTATCGTTGTTGCTGCCGACGGTATCGTTGTTGCTGCCGACGGTATCGTTGTTGCTGCCGACGGTGTCGTTGTTGCTGCCGACGGTGTCGTTATTGCTGCCGACGGTATCGTTGTTGCTGCCGACGGTATCGTTGTTGCTGCCGACGGGATCTGGGCATTCAGACAACACACTGAGAGTTGAACGCCACATGTAAACTGTTTAATGTAGTATAGGTTTACGAGGTGGATTGTATTATTTGTTCTGGCTGCATTTTCAGCTCGCGTAGCAGGCTCCAAACGATTAGTAATCCGTGGTTGGATCGCGCGCTGCTTGTGCTTACCTCCCCGTTTGCCACGCGAAGTTGCACGGCATGCAGACAATCCCAAACGTCTTATTACGGAGTACGTTGCATCAGGCAGGCGTGGTGTGACAGCCCTGGAGCCAGGCGAAAGAGCCCGTATGAAGCACATCGTCGACTAGTTGCCGCTAACTTGCGTAACTGACTGGAGTTGTCAGTGGCCACCTGAAATGACCGCCAACTTCGTTCTCGTCACGGATGGCTGATTACATTCACATATAACCTTTAAAAATTGTAGACGATATACAATGTATTTACATATAAAAACTATACCGTGACGATCACTGTATCTTCACGAACAACTCGTGGTTTGCGCAATCCTCAGTTCAGCGAAAATCCACAGAAACAGACAGTAATTAGCAGAGCACAAGATAGAGGTTCTTGGAGACTTCGTAGAAAATGTGCGCGTTAACTAGGAATATTAAATAAGCCACCTACAAACACACAATATGAGACAATGCAGTGAGCGATCATCCTAATTACGAGGGATCGCGGAAGAAGAATCATATGTTATATATAAATATGTGTGTGTGTGCATATGTATAGATATATTATATATGTATGTATGAATATATTATATATAAGTATATATATATATATATATATATATATATATATATATATATATATATATATATATATATATATATATATATATATATATATATGTATGTATATGTATATATGTATATATATATGTGTGTGTGTGTGTGTGTGTGTGTGTGTGTGTGTGTGTGTGTGTGTTGCGCAATTGAGTCCCACCGTGCACAATTAATTATCATAACCTCACATAATTGTGTCACAACGTTATTTAATTAGTATTACTAACGTTCACAATCCAGTCCAATGTGCAACGTTGCCCGAAAACAAATTGTGGAAAGGGAAGTTCTAATACCCGATGTGGTATTTCAAACCACAAATTACTGAGACGATGTCGTTGGCAAAACCGCAACATTATCAGTAACATGGCAACTGGACTCAACCGCATAGGTCAATCTGACCATTCGTTATCCTCCTCGATGACACACCCCGCCATTTGCACACCAATCTGCTATTAGCAGCAGGATTCCAGGATCATACCTGACTTGATCGCTGTATCTTTTTTCATGATCTTCTTAGTTTTCTTAGTCCCCAGAAATATTCTTTGAAGGCTATTTTAATTAAGCTTTCGTTTGACATACGACATATATGTCTAAACCACCGGAGTATTCTATGTCTGATGACATATGTGATAGATTCAGGAGCGAACGTCACTTCTCTGATCTAACTGTTTCACAGTCTGTCAGCCATTGTAGTACTTCTAATATTCAGGAAACGCTTCTTGAAATTATCAAGTGGTTGTATCTACTGGGACCGTCATGTCCAGCAGAATGAGGGCTCGATACAATCTGGTTTTGGTTCTCATTGAGATACCTCTGTTTGAGAATATGTTGTCGCTGACAGAGTCAAGAAAACAAGGAAGACCATGAAGACGATAATGTAATGTATGGGGTCCCTGCATGGGTGTTTGCGTTGGATACAAGGGTGCTTTGAAGGCAAAAACGTTGAGAATTGCTTTATTAAAATATGCATCTTAAGCATCTGTCTTTAAATAATTATTTTTGCTTTTGCAGAATGTATAGCTGTATTCAAATTGAAGTCTGACAGCATGTATCGTGATGCTGTAGAGGAGAAAGAAGAAGCGAACACAGTGACGCTTTGTAAAGAGGCATGCATGGATGAAGTAGATGACTGTGCTGCAATAGACTTCTTCAATGGAAAGTGCTTCATCCACTACAAGGACAATTACGATGGTACACATTTGAAACCAGTGAAAGGTGCCATGCATTATTATGTGGTGCCTTGCTAAGTCCGTAAACCGTCGAATTGGAAAGGATCCACTTTCACAAAAATGATCTCTGCTTGAGCTTAAATGAAAACACCATTGATGACGTTTTTTTTTTTTTGTTAACGATGCATATGACTTGGAAAGTTGTTAGGATGTACACGGTTGACTTACTTTCTTATACTTCAATAAGTATTCGTTCAATTGTGTTGCTACAAAACTCATTGGTGGTTCTGTAATTTATTGCCTACAATAAATTTTACATGTCTGGTTGAATTAGTGCCATTGTTACTTTGAGCAAGATGAAATAGATTACTGCAATATAAAATACATTGTACGCATGTTTAGCTTTGTGGTATTCCATTCAAAACAGAATTCCAATTTGAATATTCCGTCTACCACAATATGTTGTCATATGTCAATCAGCAGTTCCCTATCCAATTCATTATGCAATCACCGTTATAGTAACGTAGTATAGGCCATGTCAGTCTCGCGCTCAAAAACGAGGTTGGGGGCACATGGGGGCAGGAAATCCATGTTCTCTAGGTTGACATATAGAACTTTGTTTTGTTTTTGGTTGTAATAATCGGACTGTCCCCAAATCATTTTTCACAGTTATGTTGTTCGAAGTATAATTGCTAACAGAAGCAGCGAACATTTTGTCGGTAACAATGATCACGGAATTCATGCAATGTAATCGATTATTATAGTGGTTGCCACGACATCGCCGGCTAGTACTTGTATTTGGCGATCTTGACTAGTAATGAAGAATGCCATCTTTCGCGCAGTACACCCTGTTTTGGGGTGAATTTGGGGCAAATGAGTACATGTCTTATGATTACGTGCATTTAGACAACTGGTCAGATATAAGTGTTTATTTAAAGACCGCAAATCTATGCGTGATCATGTGGATTAAAATAGGCTGTAAAAGCGTTACGAATGCAAGGTATGAGACGATGTTGACCTAGCTGAAATTTAAAGTCGTGATTTGTAGTGAACATAAATTTACATATATGTCATATCCGCACTCCTAGTACTTGTAGTATACTGCCTATTTACGGGACCAGACGGTTAATAGGTGTGCCTGCACAGAACCATAATATTCCGTTTCAATTTAAATCCTCTAGCAACGTATTAACATTATGAATCAGAACTATATATTTCATCAATGGCATGGAAGTAAATTGTCAAATGAGTACTTTTTTAGTGAAATACTACAATTTTTGTAAAACGACACTCACTTCAAGATCCAAACTGAACCACTCGGTTTCTGACTTGTCTTGCTCAAAATCATTGCTACACGCCGTAACACATTCACTGCATAAGCGGGCTGTTCGATGCCTTTCCTGTGGCTGTGGTGTTTATTGTGAACAGTTGCTTATAATGTTGTCCGATAAATTAAAATATTACAATTGTTTATATCACTGTTACGGATTATGGCGCACGACGATGAAGTCACGGGATCTGCGGTTGTTAACAAAATATGTCTACATTGGCTAATCTAAAATAATCTGTTTGCATAGTTTTAATTTCAGACATAATTTTTTGGCAAGTTTGTTGATATTCTTTGAACACAGACACAGTGACCAACTGATTTGACTAAATATATATTCACTTTGTAACCAATAAGTTTGTGTTGATTCCCCTACACACACACGCACGCACGCACGCACGCACGCACGCACGCACACACACACACATATATATATATATACATATATATATTAATTACGGTTTAATTACACATTATCTTATTTTTATTACTATTATTATTTATTAGTATTACCGTGAACTATATAAATTTTATATAAAGCTTTATTGTATGTATGTATGTATGTATGTATGTATGTATGTATGTATGTATGTATGTATGTATGTATGTATGTATGTATGTATGTATGTATGTATGTACGTATGTACGTATGTAAGTATACATATATACTGCATGTATTTAAGGGTGTTGGGTTATGGCGGCCCATTGAAAATCACGAGTTACCACGTGACATGGTAATGGTTACCATCAGGAAATAAAGCTCTTACTTACGTACTAACTATATTGGAAGCTGCTGCTCTGGCGCATTCCAGTACGCATGCCAGTTATGGGAGCAGTCAGCCAAAGAAACTGAACCCGACGCTGAATGACACCTGCCGACTGATTACAGGCTTCCTGAAACCAACGAATACCAACAGCCTGTACGTACTTCCAGGAATTGTCTCTCTACCAAACACCATGGGCCGGTCTCATAGACATAGAGCGTCTATACGTCGTCCTAGCGGTGTCGCGCTAGCATTTTCCCGATCGTTATAAACGTTCCTATTGACGTTTCAGCGCGTGCGCGATAAATGGAAAATCATCAATATGTAGCGAAACTAAAACGTGTTTTTGCTATAAATGCCACGAGCGTTTCGTTAACACAGTATGATTACTGTGAATAGTTGCTTCACATGTCGTTCAATATAACAAACAAAATTACGTTTATTTAGATCATTGTCACGGATTATGGCGTTCTGCAGTCACGTGATTTACGCTTGCTATCAAAACATGTCTCAAAACTTGTTTGCCTCGTGTTAATTTGCGACAATAAATTTGCTGAGATGTAATATACATCTTAACGAACAGCACGTAGTATGTATACGATACATGCTTTGTCATTTCGCTGCATATTGATGATTTTACATTTATAGCGCATGCGCAGAAATGTCAATCGGAACGTCTATAACGCCGGAAAATTGTAAACGCTACAGCGGGCGATGACTCTTCGAAAGGTTCAAGCGTCGTAAAGTTACGCTAGTTGCGTTTTACGAGTGTGCTCCACAGCTGCTCTTAGGCTGCGCCATTTATTTAGTAGTCGGAACATTAGTCTGTCCGCTGGTTGAAATAGTTACGGTATGGTCCCTAAGTGGTTCCACAAATCCAAGTTAATCGCTAGAGACGCTGATACGCAACTAGGGCCGGAAGTGTGCTTTGTTTGCATGTTGCTAAGGTTCACGGTGTCGATGGTTTTGTTGATAGCTTTAGCGGCTATCGTACTAGTGTAGACTGGGATGGAATCGGATGTCCAAAGTGAGATAGTGATTGATTTGACTTTATTTTGGTATAAACTAAAGAATAATCTTAGGTTACACATATCTAGACACCTGTAAGGCTAAAAATCCAAGATGGCCACCGTCACTCGTCAGTCATGGAAAATACAGAAAATGGCATATCTCTGGAACTACTTGACCAACTTCAATGATGTTTAGACTTTATTGTAGCGAATAATCAGGAATATGTGTCAAGGTCAGGTCAATGCAACGTTTTGATTGGTTCCAAGTCGAAAGTTATGCAGTAAAGTCAAAACAAAGGTCAACATATGATGAATATTCAATAAAATAAAATTACAACAATTAGGTCACGTTACAATTTGTTTAATTACAGCATAATACTAGAATACAAACGTACAAACACCAACGAGGCACATGTATGTATATACAGAAATTCAGTGAGTTAAATCGGTGGTACACAGTCGTCTGATTGTGTCATTCTTGTTCAACTTCTGCAACAGGCATATATCATCTTCATCTGCAATCATACTGTAGTCAGGAAGGTTGCTGCAATCATAATTGTGGCATTAGCAGAAAACAGTGCAGGCGAGGCTGTTCTTCTTGCACGAGTAGTGACCCTTGGAAGACGTCTTGCAATCACATTTGATCAGTTCCAAGACGGCAACTATATAGAACAGTCTCCAAGTATTCATACCTTCGTCCATGCACTCATAATTGCTTCCCGGTATCCACTCTAACCACCTTGGAGCAGAATCCAACATACACATCGCGAAAGAAGTGCTTTTCTGGCCGGGCATGAGAAGTGCAATACATGATATGTGCCATTGCGCTTAGTCATAGATTTAGATTTTGGTCTAAAGCATCGGACTTAAAGAAACTGGGTACAAATCCTGTGCTGCAGTGTTAATTATTTATTACCTGATTATAGACATTAGTGGATATTTTTGTATGAAGTCTCTGTGCATCATTTGCAGCATGGCTGAAAGCTTCCTAAACATCGATATGGTGTCCAATTGAAGAGGAAAGTAAAGTGGTTTGAGAAGAGCCTTAAGTCTGAGGATTGGCTACTGCGTCAACTCAACCAGAGGTCCATGGGTGACCATCTCCGATCTTTATGACATTTCACTCACATGTGCACCCGTATATATGATGACTACATGCACAATTAGAGCGCCAAATTACAATTATCTATAAAGTCATGGTTGATTAAATAGAAGACCAATTTAGTATGCCAGATATACTTGTTTGCACTCATGACTACCGTATGTGCTTTTATAATGATTTTGGAAGGCTAATACCATTCTGAAATTATTTTAAGATATCAAGCCACAAATTACTGTATAACCTAATTACTACATGGAAAACTGGATTCTGAACTTCCTTTTAATTTATATCATAGTTTCAGAGTTACAAACACCTACGGTTGGGGGTTTGACCATTCATGACATACCCTAATTATTACCTGATTTTAAGTATATACCTACATATTCTTCTGCAAAAGAATGTTTTTCAGATTCAAGGTTAATATGAACGTGAGGCTGGGATCCAAATATGACAAGGCAATAACATTATATCAACGGTACGGTCATTGGGCTATTAATAAGCTTAACATAATTATATATATATATATATATATATATATATATATATATATATATATATATACAGGGGAATCAACACAAACGTATTTGAAGTTGAATGAACTGAGACCACACATTGAAACTTGGCATATATATATATATATATATATATATATATATATATATATATATATATATATATATATATGCCAAGTTTCAACGTGTGGGTTTCAACGTGTGGTCAAATAAGTTTGTGTTGATTCCCCTGTTTTCGCACTCACGACTGCAGTAAATATTTGTTACGATTTTGGAATGCTAACTTTCTTAGTTCTGAAGTTATTGTATTACAATTTGCTATATAATCTAGTTTCCATATGGAGAACTGGATTCGGAATTTATTGTTCCTAATATAATGTACATAACTATCTAGGCATTTATTCAATATATATATATATAATATTTACCAAGGATAGACACATTGAAGCACACAATAGCACACTTGTTTCCAATGTGGTCCTCCAAAACAAATTCAAAGAATGAATTCAAGAAAATATAAAAATAAATAAATGCCGTAATACAATAATTAAAATGTTAATATTTTCAAAGGCAGCTAAACAAATGTCATCAATATAACAATGTGCTAACAAGGTGCTCTATTAAAATATAATAACATGACAATACGTAGTAAGATTAAATTAACACAAAGTACTTAAAATGCCACTTTAAGATGATAATTCGTCAGCCATAAATCTGCTGTATAGTAGGGTCGTTACCTTTTTTTCTAAAACTTTTTTTAACTTGACATTGCTTTATTTCAGTAGGCAGTTTGTTCTAGTGGCATATGCTGGTATAAAAAAGGGAAGTTTGCCCAGAACCCTTCACTCTTGGAATGACACATGACTAGTTGCTGGTTCTTGTAGGGTATCTATGGTGTACCATTTCGACATTTGTTCTTAAATAGTCTGGTGCCTTTAGATTTATAACGTTGAACATGTGACCCAGTTTTAACTGTTCTACTCCACATTCAACAGGTGGTAAACCAACAGTCTTCAATTCATTAGCACCGACATGGAATCTCGGTGGAGCATTTAACCAAAATCGGACAATCTTGTTCTGACTACGCTGCATTCTGCACTAATTTTGTCGACAATCCACTATACCATGCCGAACATGTGTAATCAAAATTACATTGAATCAAAGATGAATCAAGTAATTGTTTGGGTTTCATATTAAACTTGCTGGCGTTTGTATACACAAACTTAAGTTTGTTTGACGTTTTAAAATATTGTAAATAATAAATTACCTAGTAACTTATCCATTCCTAGGGTTAGCATACATGTTTTACCTGTATATTGGCCAAGGTTTAACTTGTTGTCTTAATTCGTTCAATTTCAAATAATGTTGTGTTTATTGTGCCCGAGATAAGTTAAACAATTCTATCAATTGAAAAATAAGTATTTTCCTGAAACAGTTATTATTTATATTTGCAAATGGCTTAAATTATGTTAATTTTACAAAGGGCAATTTCCAGTATATTTCCAGTATGTTCAAAACGCAGTACAAGACTAATAACCTAAAATTAAACATAGCATATGTATAAGCACAATCAAGCAATATTTACATATATACACAATAATGGGTAGATAACACGTAGGAGTTAAATGTTATGGTAAAGGCTGAAAGAAAAGAAAATGTTGCAGTATTCTGCTTTGAACATGTGCGTCTTTAGAGTCTGTTTGAACATTGATAGGCTTCCACTACACTTTATATGAATTGACAGCGAATTCCATAGTTAAGATACAATCACATTGAAGGAACGATTACCAACACTAATAAGCTTAATATTCACATTAATGATAAAGGTACCACTACTATGTGGGCTTGATATAGATCAAAGTTCCACGTAGCAATTAGAGCCAGATTTAAATGCATTGACATTGCAAGACTGTTCTTTTGTTTTCATCAATTTTCTTTGTTTTTATTTATGCAAACAGCACTTTCGTAAATAAGATAGGCTCAGATGTCAGTGTAAATGATTGGCAGTAGATTATATTTCAATAGGATCACTCCCTACATCAAAAGTGAATTTGCAGGTATTTATTTTGTCACAGAGGCTGTTTTATGTGGATATTTCCCCCATGCAAAGCCAGACAACCAAGCTACCCAGTGTTATAGGAATTAATCACAGTGATACCTTTCATTGTTTTGTGATAACTGTTTGAATATTTATATATTTCAATGTTAGATAATAATTATTTTGAGTAAAATATTACTAACTTTACTGGAAAATTTATATTTTTGGTTGATTAGTAGTTTGCCCAGCATGTTATCGGGTGTCGAGCAGGGAATATCATCAACACATAATTATTTGAAGTTGAACGATTTCAGATCACAAATTAAAACTTGGCAGATATACTGGTTATACACGTAAGTTAATCAGATTCAAGATCATGGTTTCGGTAATTGCCCACATGGCCAAATCACCTCTGGCATGAATAGTATGCTTATTCTGAAAAGCTTCCATTTAGAGAACATATTTCAAACCAGGTAATATTTACGGTGTGTGATGAGTGATGTGATTGTATCCGTACCCCGAAACATGAAAAATATAATTCTGGAGTGAACAACCGCCAACTTTGGGTGCTTGTAACTCTGAAATTATCATATATACAAAACCAAATAAGTTCAGAATCCAGTTTTCCATACATAGGAGGTATGTTTCATCGTAAATTGTAGTATAATAACTTAATAATAGTTATTTGCATTCCAAAATCATGACAAAGATTTATTGTAGTCACGAGTGCAAAAACACGGAATTAGTTGAAGTTGAACGATATGAGACCACAAGTTAAAACTTGGCAAAGATATAGGTTATATACGTATGTTAATCATATTAAAAGCTCAATCTGCTGAATAATTGCCCACGTGGCCAAATCACCTTTGGCAAGAAGGCATTCTTTTAACATTTTATATTTTCTTGTAATATTTGGACCCAAACGACATGTGAATATTATGCTTATTCTGACAAGCTTTGTTTTAGAGAAAGACCTATATACGTATATACTTCCAAAACAGTTAATATATGCTGTATGTGATGAATGTAGATAATGGTGATGAAGGTTGTAGATGTACCCCAAAATATGAATAATGTTATTCTCGAGTGAACATTTATGAGTGTTTGTAACTCTGAAACTATGAAAAATACAAACAATCAGAATCAGAAAATTAACATACACATTAATGAAGGTATTAGCAGTCCAAAATAGTAAAACAAATAGTACTGCAGTGCATGGAAAAAGTGTAACCGACTCAACAGTAACAGTACTCACTAAATCGTAACTTTATAACTAATTAGAATTTAACACAAACATTTTGCATTTAGCGATCATTTATATGTGTGTGTGTGTGTGTGTGTGTGTGTGTGTGTGTGTGTGTGTGTGTGTGTGTGTGTGTGTGTGTGAGTGTGTGTGTGTGTGACCCGCCACGCAAAAATGAGACGCTTCTCGCTGGAACGATATACGAGCCAAAACATTATGACACTCATTTATTTTCAAAAATGACTTTCCAGGGGTAACGTTCCCAAATAGTAGCATCTAACAACATATGTAAGTTGTTTAAATCTCATGACTAATGTTTACATTTGTTTATCTGGGTGTGTTTTGATTCCTATCAAACGTCGTTTAATGAGTGTGATTGTTTTAAACACAACAAATTAACCACTTTCTCTTCAAGAATAATCCAAGTAAATTGTCTCCGATGGCGGCGATGGCGCTGTTTGGTACCCCCGGAAAGCTGGATTTCTATTCTAAACACTGATTTCATTTTCATTAAAGACTTTCCAAAAACATGCATGTTAATGGAGGTTAAAGGCTAAGCGTCACCTCGTGACCAAAATCAGCTCTCTGATTGGCCAGCTGTCATTTACGGCACGTCAGATCAACTTCCGATCTTGTTTACGCGCATTTTCCCTTGACAATTCACTGTTATAACGAACGATTTCAGTACTATTATATGAATTTATGCAAGGAGTACATTGTATCTTCTAAATGAAACTGCTCGCTGTGGCCTCATCGATGCGAGTATTAGATATATATAGCAATCGATTATTTCATGCATGACTGTGACGGGGTATTTTTGGCAGTTTAGTGTTACAGTCTAGCACTACGCTAAAATCCGGCATTGGTAACTAATTTCTCTAACCACTAAAGATACAGTACGTAAAGCAATCTAATATAAATATTATTTTAATAATAATGTAATGAGTGTGTAATGTATTGACTGGTTTGTCTACCTTATGAAAACGCACTGCGTAAAACTTTCAAATACGCCGACTGCTATTACGTCCTCTGTTTGCATCTCACCTGTCACTCTCGTGTCAGACTCGAGTCGATATGTCATATGATGATCATGCTTGCCTATAAAGTGTTGTATTGGTGCTGATCATACTAAATTTTAAACATGGGTTTTAGGCTTCAAGCATAAATATACACTATCATAATTATTGTGTATTTAAACTGGTCCATCTGGAGCAAAACGTGTCTGCAAGAAGTGAAATCTTCACAAATAAAGGAGTGAACACTTTAAAGCCGTTTTTTTCTTCAGATTAGTACATTTTGCATTTTCGACCTTCAACTTGGTGTTTCTCTGGAAATAATGTGACTATAAATAAAATTGAGGTATCAGTATTTCCGTTTGAATCTGCTCTATTCAAATATCCAATAAAACGCCCTACCATTATTTTCGAGAAGCGTCTCATTTTGGCGTGGCGGGTCACATATGGTATGTGTAAATATTCATTAAAACTGGATATGGTTACCCCGCATTATTATTTCTGGATATTGGTCAATTTGGCGTGGAATAACCCTATATTGTCATAATCATAGATATTAATAAGTACGTACCTTATTTGCAAAACATTGCACATCGGAGAAAGTAAAAATTCTAACAGCTTAAACACCATTAATGTTCATTTCGGATAGCTTGTAGTGACATTTCTGGAAAATACAAACAACCAACCATTGTCGTTGATTTGTTTGCTTCAGGATAAAAGTAATTTTTATCATACAACATACATAAGATTTTGTATTTTATTCAAACAAATAAGCCGTGAGCCCGCATGGTGCGTTAATGGACCGACTGTCGGTGCAATATCAACTGCCATATATTATATTATATTATATATATATATATATATATATATATATATATATATATATATATATATATATATATATATATATATATATATATAATATATATATTACAGGTTCTTACAGGTTCTTACAGGTCCTTTTCTGGCTGAATTAGGCATTTCTGCCTCTTGTGCCAGCTCTGTCTTGATCATTGATTTGAGACTGTGCGCATGCGTTTAAAGGTGACACAGTCCATAGTTGAGGTGGTGCCGTAAAATCATTTTTTATAGGATGATTTTTCCATAGTTTATCAAGTCTACCTTCAAATGATTGGACTGATGGAGCATCTACCACAGACTGTGGCAGACTATTCCATACATCAGTAGATCGGTATACAAATGAATTTTTTCGGATGTTCAATCGGCATCTTTCTTTAAATATTTTTAGGTTGTGCCCTCTCGTTATTGAATCATTATCCCTTAATGTAACAAAATTTGATGTAACAGTAGAATCATATTTCCCAGTTAATATTTTGGAAATTTCTATCATGTCTCCCCTAAGTCGACGGTATGAAAGAGTTGGTAGCTTTAATCTTATTAGACATTCTTTATAATCCAGTTCCTTATATCCAGGAATTAATTTAGTTGCTCGACGCTGAACATTTTCAAGTGCTGTTATGTGTTTCATTAAATATGGACTCCATACCTGGTTTGCATACTCGATATGTGGTCGGACAAGAGACTTAAAAACAGTAGAAAAACACTTATCATCTAGATATTCAAAAGTGCGTCGAATTATCCCCATCATAGAATTGGCTTTATTAATTTTTTCTGACATATGTGCCTCGAAGTTAAGTGATGAGTCAAAAGTTACTCCAATATCCTTTACTGTTTCTGCTTTATTAATTGTTTTCTGATCTTTACCCATTGTGTATCCATCATTTCTTATGGAGGAACGTCCAATTCGCATGTTACAACATTTATCAGGATGAAATTTCAGTAGTGATGTTTCTGACCATTTCTCCGCTGAGGTGAGATCCTTTTGTAGGATGTTGCAGTTATCTTCATTATAAATAGGGTTAAAAAGTTTCATATCATCTGCAAATAGGAAAATATGAGAGTTTTTTATAACATCAGGTAGATCATTTATGAAGATAACAAAAAGAAGGGGGCCGATCACAGATCCTTGTGGTATTCCACTGATCACTTCTTGCCAGTTAGAAAATATGTTGTTAATTCGTATTCGTTGCTTTCTATGTGAAAGTAGATCTATGATCCAGTTAATTAGGTTTCCCTTTATTCCATAGCTCTGGATTTTTTTTAATAAGTTTTGAATGTGGGACCTTGTCAAATGCTTTCATAAAATCACAATATATTACATCAATACAGCCTCCATTGTCCAGCGTTTCAGTCCATATATCTAATACCTTTAATAGTTGAAGTACTGTTGAGCGGCCCTTTACAAAACCAAACTGACATTTACTCAATAGCTCATTTTCTTTCATATGTACAGTGATGGTGTCTCTAATTATTTCTTCCATTATCTTACCCACTACACTTGTTATACTGACTGGTCGGTAATTTTGAGGTAATGTTTTACTTCCTTTCTTATGGATTGGAGATATGTTAGCCTGTTTCCATTCTTTGGGTAGTTTGCCTGTTGTTAGAGATGTGTTAACAATAATTGATAATGGAATACTGATGCAGTCTGCTAATTCATTTAAGACCCTGGGGTGTATGCCATCAGGTCCAGGTGATTTAAATGTTTTTAGTTTTTTTAGTTTTGCTGCCACTACTGATGGGTTAATAGTACACGTTTCAACTGTATTATAACATCTTATAGGTTCCTCAGGAGTTTTCTCTTGTGGTTCAATTGTAAATACTGAAGAGAAATAATCAGCCAATAGCTCTGCTTTTTCCGAGTCTGAGTTTGTTAAGTCATCTTTCAAATAACTTTTTATTAAGTTGGGTATACCCGTTCTTGTCTTCATTTTTGCCTGGGCATATTGCCAAAATTTCTTAGGATTCTCTTTTATTTGGCTAATGATACTTTTTTCATATATTTTTTGTGCCTTTCTTGTTAACCTCCTAACCTGATTGCGTAATCTGCAGTATTCCTGGTAAGCTTGGACATCTCTAGTTAGAAGATATTTCTTCCACAGTCTATTTTTTCTTCTGATTTTAGCTCTTATTTTTACATTTAGTGGTACCGGGTATTTTTTTGTTCTTTCTGACATCACCTTTTTAGGTATACACCTTTCTACAGCTTCTCTATGCTTCGTTGTAAGAATGTCCCATTGTGCTTGCACATCACCCTCATGTTCTAAAAATTCGGCATCCCAATCAATGCTTAACATGTCCTCCATTTTGGGGTAGTCTCCCTTATCGTATTTATAAACAGTTTTTCTGATCGGCTCATGTATTGGTGTGCAGTTAAGAATCACTTTGATTATATGTGTGTGTGTGCTTACGTGCGTGCGTGCGTGGGCGCGCGTGTATGTGTGAGTGTGTGTGTGAGTGTGTATGAGTGTGTGTGTGTGTGTGTGTGTGTGTGTGTGTGTGTGTGTGTGTGTGTGTGTGTGTGTGTGTGTGTGTGTGTGTGTGTGTGTGTGTGTGTGTGTGTATCAGCTGCACTGCAGACAGGCGGCGCTACGAATACGGAATCACGCGAAATCGTGAAGTGCGGTCTCTTATTATTATACGCTCGTTGATTTGCATACGAATACATCAAAACGAGGCGCAAAACGACGTGGATGGTACCGTTGGCTGTAGTTGTCAGCGTTGATCAAAATACATTATTCTTCTTATCATAGTAAATAATGCATAAGTTCCCCTAGGAACAACACATGATTAGAGCGTGTTGAGTAATCAGTAAGTTGCGCATTTGTTCTAAGTTTAACGATTTTTTTATAAAACAGTAATGACATTCAAGCCGCATTGAATAATCTTTGCGCACGGCTGCTTATTGGCTGGCTATGCGGTATGGCATGTCTAATAAGACATCATGTTAAAATGTAAAAAAAATTACCTTATGACTGAAGAGTACTAAACGTTTATTCTTGTAGTTCATACTCCCCTTTAACAAGCCTGGACTGGAGTTACAGATTGGCGACTAGAGTTGGTCCTATTTTCAATAGTCAAATTGAATATGTAAAATGGCTGAACATGGTCATGGATAAAGAGACTTAAGTTACAGTTCTTAAAAAGTATGTTAGTAATTGTATGGACTCTTTTCTGTTTTATTATCTTCTATCTTATATAAGAAATTCTACCAATGTTGTTGGACAATATACAATCTGTGTGGATCATGTGTTTTGTGAACAAAATTATATGTACTCTCTATTTTACATGTGTGATATCACAAATTCAACAAATAGTTGTATTATTCATGTATGCCTTGTCCTTGTAGTATTATTGCACTTCCTTTAGGTTTTATAGTCCAAATGATGCCTAATACCCAGATTAAATTAAATTCATGTCAAATATGTAATCAAATACTAAAATATATTGCCGTAAAATGTGACCTGTGTGAGGCAGTTTTTCATAAACGTTGTGCAAACGTAATACAACAACAGTTAAGACTAATACATTGTAAAAATATAAATTATCTTTGTATATCATGCTGTGAAGTATTTCTCTTTCAGGAAATCAGTGGTGATGATTTATTTTATGAAAATTCTTCTGTTGAAGATACTTATGACCATTATAAATTAATTGATAAATGTTCACAATTTAATTTAAATTCTTTCAATTACTCAGACTGTAGTCCTCACAATTATGACACAAAATGACATAGACCCAAACAAATATTTCTACAATAACACATAAAAATGTAAGTATTATACTGACTTATAATTAAATGGGGAAATTGGTGGGATTAATGGATTGTCGTTTATACATTTTAATGCCAGAAGTCTAAAAAACAAATGTTCACAAGACTAAAGACTATATTTTAGAACTAAACGTAAAATTTGATATACTTGCTATATCTGAAACATGGATAGAACCAAGCTTAATTAGTGATTTTAATATAAAAAATTATAATGCATTTCATATCACAAGGGGTACCCGAAGAGGGGGTGGTGTTAAAATCGTAAATCGTTTGTAGTAGAAAATATTCTTGAATGTGTTACTGTCGAATTAGCCATAAAGAACCACACAAATGTTGTAGTTAGTTGTGTTTACAGAACACCAGGATCACCGATAGATACATTTTGTGAAAACGTAGAACTTAACTTAAGTGATGGTAAATCTATTAAAACAATATTTGTGTGTGGTGACTTTAACATAGATTTGTTAAAACATGAGACCAATGCTAATACTAAACAGTTTCTAGACATAATGTATAGTTTAGGTCTTTACCCGCTAATTGATAAGCCTACAAGGATCACAGATAGCTCAACTACATTAATAGATAATATATTCACAAATGAATTACGCTTCAACCTAACTAGTGGTATCATGTTCAATGATATTATTGATCATTTACCAATTTTTGCACTCTGTGAGTATAACATAAGCAGGTATAATGTAAAATAATTTCAATTTATCAGAAATATGAATGAGGATAAAATGGCATAATTTTCCAATAAACTAAGTCAACAAACTTGGGAAAATGTGCTAAATACTGATGATGTTAATCAAGCATATGACTCTTTTCTACACATATTTATGTGATATATTTAACAAACACTGTCCAGTAAAACAAATTCCCCAAAAAAGCTTTGAAAAAAAAACCTGGTTCACTAAAGTTTTAAAACGTGCTTGTACAAACAAAAATAACTTATATAAAGCATACATTGTAATGAGATCTGCAGAAGCAGAACAAAAATACAAAACATACAAAAATAAATTAACATCTAGATTAAGAATTACAGAAAAACTATTATAGCTCGATGTTAGAAAAACAAAAAGCAAATGTTAAAAAGACCTGGAAAATACTAAATGAAGTAATTAACAAACGCAAAAATAAGCCAACATGTCCAGAATACTTGATAAAAAACTACAAACAATATCAAAGAAAGAAGATAGTGCTAGTGGATTTAATAACTTCTTAAAAACTTAGCAAAAAATATCCCCTTATTTATAATTACTTAGAAGAAAACATTGAACATACTATTTTTCTA
The DNA here is from genome assembly GCA_964017155.1 of Oasisia sp. SBJ-2009. Classification (NCBI taxonomy): domain Eukaryota; kingdom Metazoa; phylum Annelida; class Polychaeta; order Sabellida; family Siboglinidae; genus Oasisia; species Oasisia sp. SBJ-2009. The sequence continues at coordinate 52,793,145 of OZ024855.1, read as the reverse complement.
AGTCCCGTTGATGACCTAGAAATTATTAGAACTGTTCAAAATTGTAAAGATAAAAGATCAACTGATCTCAGTGATATTACCATGATCCTGCTTAAGAAAGTAATTTCCAAAATAGTTAAGCCATTTGCTCATATATGTAATGTTTCATTTCATTTTTAAGAGAGCGCGGGTGGTGTAGTGGTTACCACACCCGCTTGCCACGCCGGAGTCACGGGTTCGATCCCCGGTACCGGCAGTTGTGATATAAAAAAAATCTGGCTCTCAACATTGGGGACTGTGTATCCCTCGTGAATCGGAGAATCACGTTAATGTCGGTCCCGTCTCAATTTGGGACGTAAAAGAACCACAGAGGACGACAAGCACCCTGGCAGTGACCACCATTCTCAGTGACTCCTTAATTATTAGAACTGTTCAAAATTGTAAAGATAAAAGATCAACTGATCTCAGTGATATTACCATGATCCTGCTTAAGAAAGTAATTTCCAAAATAGTTAAGCCATTTGCTCATATATGTAATGTTTCATTTCATTTTTAAGAGAGCGCGGGTGGTGTAGTGGTTACCACACCCGCTTGCCACGCCGGAGTCACGGGTTCGATCCCCGGTACCGGCAGTTGTGATATAAAAAAAATCTGGCTCTCAACATTGGGGACTGTGTATCCCTCGTGAATCGGAGAATCACGTTAATGTCGGTCCCGTCTCAATTTGGGACGTAAAAGAACCACAGAGGACGACAAGCACCCTGGCAGTGACCACCATTCTCAGTGACTCCTTAATTATTAGAACTGTTCAAAATTGTAAAGATAAAAGATTAACTGATCTCAGTGATATTACCATGATCCTGCTTAAGAAAGTAATTTCCAAAATAGTTAAGCCATTTGCTCATATATGTAATGTTTCATTTCATTTTTAAGAGAGCGCGGGTGGTGTAGTGGTTACCACACCCGCTTGCCACGCCGGAGTCACGGGTTCGATCCCCGGTACCGGCAGTTGTGATATAAAAAAAATCTGGCTCTCAACATTGGGGACTGTGTATCCCTCGTGAATCGGAGAATCACGTTAATGTCGGTCCCGTTTCAATTTGGGACGTAAAAGAACCACAGAGGACGACAAGCACCCTGGCAGTGACCACCATTCTCAGTGACTCCTGCGTTAGCCCAATATTGGGCTGTTTGGAATTAATAACCTGAGAACAAACAAGGGCCGAGGACGGCGAGGTTATAAACCGTACTCAGTACTCCGTGCTCAAATTCCATGCTCAAGCCTCGCTTTCACACCGTGCTCATACTCAACGTAGGTCACCAAACATTTTTAGTACGGTACCGTACTCAGACTTGAGCACGGAACGTCCAAATCCTGTTTGCTCAAGACCATGCTCAACGCCGTACTCAAGCAAACCAAGATAGCAGCTCACATAGAAATTGGTCGATTTCATAGTCAAAGTTCGTCGTTTTTGACAAGATCTGCAGTCCGATTTCAGCGTCCGAGTCGCTTACGAGGTGTTGTCGATCCATTCGAAGAGGTGGTGTAACAAGAATGATTTGACAGGCACTGTGTTGTGCTTAAAACTTAAGCGGTGTGGTGGTCCAGGTTTCGACCAGTCAAGGATTCGACCGAATCTGGGACCGCGACGGTAGCGGTCCCAGATTCGACTCGGTCCAAGATTCGCCTTTGTTAGTAACGTAGTTTCCGTTAGTAATACGTCAAGTATTGATATAATACTGTTATCACACACATATTTAATAAAAAATACTCCGGCTTGTAATTTGCACGCTGTATGTGCTGCTTGAGACTGTCCTCACATGGGGGGAGTGTGCTGGAATCAACTTCTCCTCTCTTCGAAAGAAACATTTCATGTCGGAGAATGATCACTTTGCATGTTTTTGAAGGAGCAGCATACATGCGACACGTGAACTCCTGCAGTTTGCTTGTTAGCGATTCATCCACGTTCCAGGATGTTCCAAGGCCAAGCTGCACAAATGCATCAGTTGCTACTTCGTTCTTTTTCAGTTCTTTCAGAGGGCCCTTCTTCCCTCGGCCAGCAAAGGCACTTACAGTGTCACAGCCTGTAAAGGCGCTGACAGCAATCAAGGCCTGTGACAATTTGTCTCCCAACACTGCCCTCAGTTTCCTAATGTCCATGTATCGCACCATAGTTGAAGTTCCCCTTTTCTGATAAAGGGAAGCAGGTATTTCTTTTACGAATGCAATGAGGAGCACAAACACGTTAGTGTCCTCTGATGCAACTATGACTGACGTATATCCTTGGTCAGATGCATGCTTTGCATGCAGAAGAATCCGTGTGTCTGCCTCTTCTTGAGAGGACTTCAAATCTTTGACAAGGGACGCTCCCATCTGACCAATGCGCCAACACTTCTGACCACATGTGACGAATAATGTGTTTTGGCCAATCATTGACTTGCTCTCATTGGACTTCCATTCCTCTGTGATGAATTCAATCAGCATGGTCTTATTTTGGGCTTCGGAGAGGAAACTTCGACACTGCTTGACCTTATGACCTGTGGCAAGACTTCTGAACTTCACACCAGACCCAGAGCCCCGATTCATTCTTTCTGCATCTTTGATTGAACCTTCTCGATAAACATCGAACCCAACATCGACCCTGTCGCATTTTTCTTCTTCGCGAATAACTATCTTCAACAATGTCTTGGCAATGTCACCAAAGGTTTTTTTGTTTGGTTAATCTGATTTGGGGACTGGTCAATAGAATAATATTCGATGGATGACAGTTATAACTTCCAACTGATGAATATTAGGAAAATCAGGACATAAATATCTTGTGTTATACCTTTCTTATCTTAAATGTCCGATTTAATATTGAGTTTACAACACTATCATAGACATAGCGATTTATGTAGTGCAGATAATAGACACTGCCCACACATTTAAGCCGTATGTTTTTTTTACGGGTTTTGCATTTTACATAGCTGTACGTTGTGGTTTCGATAAACACTTATATCTGACAAGTTGTGTAGATGCACATAATCATAACACATGTATACGTTTGCTCCAAAAAGGTTGTACTGCGCTAAAAATGGCACTTTTCATTATTAGTCAAGATCGCCAAACACAAATACAAGCCGGCGTTGCCATGGCAACCATCATAATAATCGATTAAATGGCTTCTGGCCCATGGACTAAGTTGAGTACGTACTCAAGACGTTTTATAACCACCGTGAGCACGCATTCTCAGCTGAGCAGGAAATCTGAGTCTGCGGCCCAGGTGTTTTTCCAAACAAAATGAAAATAGCTAAAGTTATTCCGCTATATAAGTATGGAGAAAAAACCTTTTTACAAATTACAGGGCAATATCTTTATTACCACAATTATCAAAAATTCTGGAGAAACTATATAACAATAGATTGGACATGTTCATTAATAAAAGTAACATACTCAGTCCAAATCAGTATGGCCATGGGTTTAGATCTAGCATGTCAATAACTGAGGCTCTTTTAGATTTGGCAGAAGAAATTACAATTTCATTAGAAAAAATAAGTATACTGTTGTAGTATTTATTGACTTAAAGAAGGCCTTTGATACTGTTAATTTTGATATACTGTGCAAAAAACTGCATTTCTATGGTTTGCATGGTGTCGCACAGGAATGGATTCAGAGTTATTTAGAAAATAGAAAGCAGTTTGTCAGTTTTAATAACTGTCATTCAGAAATACTAAATGTATCGTGTGGTGTCCCTCAGGGTTCCATTTTGGGACCAAAACTATTTATCGTATATATTAATGACAACTGTAATGTCTCACAAGTGTTCAAATATATTTTATTTGCTAATGATACAAATCTTTTATGTTGTCATAGAGACTTAAATGAACTGCTTCGGATGATAAATGGTGGATTAGAACAACTGTAGACATGGTTTTCTGTTAATAGATTGTATCTTAATATATCAAAAACAAATTACATGATTTTTGGTAATTGCAGAATAACTGCAGATATTTGTGTTAGAATAAATAAAGAGAAAATCAATAGAGTAAATTACACACATTTTTAGGTGTAGTAATTGATGATTAATTAAACTGGAAAAGTCACATTTTATCAATAAGATCTAAACTGTAAAAATGTTGTGCTATTATGTATGTAGCCAGTTCCTTGATTAACAAACAAGGTATGCATATTTTGTACTATTCTCTTTTCATTTCATGCCTTATAGTATGTATTGTGCTGAAGTATGGGGTAACACATATGCTATAACTATTCATTGTTTAGTTTTATTACAGAAAAGGGTTATAAGGTTAATTGGTGCCAAAAGACTTGATCACACAAACTTACTCTTTCACAATGTACATACTCTTAAAATACCAGATCTTGTAAAACTAAAAACTTTTATAATTATGTTTAAGGCATATCGTTATATATTACCAATGAATGTACAAAAACTATTCAGAATACATGAATCAGGATATTCATCCAGGCATAAATGTAAGTTCAAGCAAATCGATGTACGTACTAACTTAAACAATATGTGTATTTCTGTAACGGGGGTAAAACTTTGGAACACCCTCCATAATTCACTGATTAGTTGTAAAAATGTTCATCTTTTTAAAAAGTGTTATACTGATAGACTGTTGAATAGTTATGTGTTATAGTCCTAGACTATTTTTGCGAACATAAATTAGATAACTAAATTAAACATTCAGATTGCTTATTGTTATAAAGTTTGTTCTTCAATAAATTTCACAATGTCTTTTTTCCGATGAAATGTCGTATGATTATACATGTAAATAGTGTTGTCGAACCTTCTATTGCACTGTTCAGATGCTTTATGTACGTAATTAAGCAATTATAAGGGTAAACATGATAAGTATTGTACTTATTTTACCCTTTTTCCAACAATTTGTATTGTATGCACTGTATGTATAATGTAGTAGTAGTAGTAATTGTTGTTGTTGAAATAAAGTTCAATTCAATTCAATATATTATTATCATTATCATCCCCAACCATACTACTACTAGTGCGTGAAGCCCCAGTAAGGGATTTGCACTATAAAGAAAGTTAGAATCATACAATACGCTCATTCATTAGACATATATCACATCTACTAGACATTATTTAATACTACTACTTAATACTCTTGTAATACATTACCATAATGTATTATCATTATCATGATGTGTAGTACCTGGTATACAAAATCGTGTCGTGGGTCTTTTGAGAAATGTTCTTGGCGGTTACCACGATAATGGCATCATATCTGTTTTGGATTTGTTTACGTAAATCATGCATTAACATTTGACATGTATCCAACCTAGCATATTTACTCTCCCATTTTGATAGATAGATCCATTTGTGACAACAAAATAACAGGAAAGTAGTTCTAATTATAGACGTTCTTCAACTGAAGTTGTGAGTAGATCTACATTGCTTGTTATATGTAAGTTAAATTTCTACTTTTGTTGCGGCAACACAGCAATGGACATGGGTAGCCACTGATTTGAACAACGAACATAAATGCATACATGAACAGTTTGCTTCAAGAATACAGATGGCATCTTCATAACATCGTTGCCTTTGGTGGATTAATTTAAAACATGGGAATTATTTTAAACAATTGATATCGTGTATAATAGTATCGTTTACTAACAGGACCCAATGGCTAATGTTCCTTCCAGTTGGATGCTGAACATATTAGTATTTCCCATGTCTTAGTTATTGTATCATGGGTTCTTTGATATGAGACACATACTTTCACAGCATTTTTCTGTACTATCTTCCCCAAACCTTGCTGATTATTGTTTGGGAAAAGCGTACAAGTGACATTGTCCAAAATTGTCAAGTGTTGTGTGTCAATATGATGCCGCCGCCATTTCGATCATATCTTACTAAATACATGCGATAAATTGCGTACATTTATGGGGTAACCGACACGAAATTAAACAATGTCACAGGACGATCCCTGAAAGTTTCAAAGGATCATTTAGGGGTGGCGACCCTCAATTTGAGAATCAGTCATACAACACAGTGGTCCAACTTACAAGAATCGTGTCTCCTACCATCCTATGCGTTGATCTATATAGTTATGGCACCAATGAAATCCATTATAATTATTACTTCTAAATGTCAAAGTCCAAGGATCAATATAACCATTTCTAATAAATCGTATATTGGAGAGACCACAGGTACATTATTGGCAAAGGTTATTCTTTGGTTCAACCATCAGCGACATTGTCATTGGTTTCAAGATTGCGTAAGAAACATTTATAGGACGAACGGCACAACACACACATTTGAACATAATTACATTCCAGTTTGTTGTTACCATAATGATTTTGTCTGCTGTTTTACAAACAAACGCACCAAATATATCGACAAATGTGTGGCACTCTTATTGATTAGCATATATTAATAATATTTTGCTAAATACAAATAAAATAGAAAATTAAACCTGTGTAGGACATGGTATTCAATTTAGAACCAAATATTTTCTTTGCTTCAGAATGAAGTGTTTCGTCTCCTAGACTGAAAGGATAACATGGACGCCTGGTTGTTGTTTCTATATCTGCAAATACTATTTTTCAATGTCCAGTTCTCGTACGCAGTTAGAGGTACGTGTATAGAGATAACACGATTACATGTGCTTCATTACCAGGATAAATACATATGAAGTAAATTGTTAAGTATCCGTATCTATGAATATGTTTATATTAGCTGAGTTCCCAGGTTTTACGCCTGGGTAGCTGACGCATGTTGCACATGTACTATCATTTGAACTGTACTCGGTGATGACACTAATGTATACAAAAGGTATGGTCTGAATAAATCTTCACTCAGCTTTCCTCTCGTCCCTTTGCCGGTCTTTGAGAGTATCTTCCATTTCCTCCTGCGCTGAACCCATTCATACCTTTGCTGCCATGCCTGCAAATATTTCTTCACTGTATTCTGTCGTCTCAACTTGAGCATCCGTTTCGCTCATTTACCATCTAACTTCCCATCCATAGCGGCTCTTATATCTTCCTTATTTGTCCTTCTCTTCGCATACCAAAACCACTCCAACCTGAATGTCGTCCATTTTTCGGCGCTTCTGCACGTTTACACCCATTACCCACGTAATTCCCGCGGTTGCGCATCACGATTTATGTCACAACCAAATATGTTGCTGTGTAAATACCCATTGACGTTCCCGACAATTGTACCAGTCAATATAACAATTGCAGTTGTTGCGTTGCCTTAGCCAAGGTGGTTATTTATATAATATACAATAAAGGTTTCGCTGTAGAAAATGTAAACAAATTGGTTATTTTAACTAGTCACGAATGTTTTGATTATTTTTGGTCTAGAACTTCATAAAGGTGTAATATTGTCGACGAAGTAACACACATTTAACCGTTTGAAGCTACGGTGTGCTTATTTCTATACGGAAAGAACAGACGTAGAAAAAACGTATTGAAAGGTGTACTCTTAAGATTCTTTTAACCCAACTAACCAATAAATTGTGTTAGGTTTAGCGCTATGAAAAGCCTGACCATCACAAAGTAATATATATCGAACAACGTTCTCAATAATTGTCATTGTTTTGTTGCATATGTTGCAGAATGTCTGATGGATGAGTCGGGATTTAGCTACAGAGGCCATTTGGCGAAAACTATAACAGGCAATACTTGTCAAGAATGGAGACAAAACACGGTTAGAAAGATCGACGCCACAACTATACAAACTATAATATGATATGCAGCTGTCAGAGTTAATAGACAAATTGATTTTTCTTAGCCAACGTTTCATAGCCTTTTTCCTAGAAAATTGAAGACATTTATTTTCCATTGCATGTGTTAAACCAAACTTAATATTTATTTAGCAAGTGTCGAAGTGGATTAGAGATTATATAGCATGGAAACGGAATCTGTGATCTGATCGGATTCATATTGGTAGAAAATAGAGCTACACCTATTATATTAACTGACATTTATATATATATATATATATATATATATATATATATATATATATATATATATATATATAAACGACTACAAATGTATCCATGAAAGTTTATGTCGTGGAAATGGCCCATACATGTCTTGTTCTGCGTGCTTCATATGTGCGTTTCGCTCTTCCAGCCGCACAGTCATAACTGCCATAATGATGGTACACACGGCAACTACTGTCGTAACTTAAAAAATAAATACTGCGTAGAGGCTAAGCCTTGGTGCTATACAACAAATTCCGAGAAGCGTTGGGAATTGTGTGACATTCCGATGTGTCCTGGTGAGTCAGTTGCCACGGCAAGATCCATTTTACATTAAATGTGTTTGCATGCATTCGTTACGGTGGATTGAAAACGTGATGTTGACAATCGGCTAATCTAACAACCACATTTTATATGAAATGTGTTTGCATGCATTCGTTACGGTGGATTGATAACGTGATGTTGACAATCGGCTAATCTAACAACCACATGTTATATGAAATGTGTTTGCATGCATTCGTTACGGTGGATTGATAACGTGATGTTGACAATCGGCTAATCTAACAACCACATTTTACATAAAATGTGTTTGCATGCATTCGTTACGGTGGATTGATAACGTGATGTTGACAATCGGCTAATATAACAACCACGTTTTATATGAAATGTGTTTGCATGCATTCGTTACGGTGGATTGATAAAGTGATGTTGACAATCGGCTAATCTAACAACGACATTTTATATGAAATGTGTTTGCATGCATTCGTTACGGTGGATTGATAACGTCATGTTGACAATCGACTAATCTAACAACCACATTTTATATGAAATGTGTTTGCATGCGTTCGTTACGGTGGATTGATAACGTGATGTTGACAATCGGCTAATCTAACAACCACATTTCATATGAAATGTGTTTGCATGCATTCGTTACGGTGGATTGATAACGTGATGTTGACAATCGGCTAATCTAACAACCACATTTTATATGAAATGTGTTTGCATGCATTCGTTACGGTGGATTGATAACGTGATGTTGAAAATCGGGTAATCTAACAACCACATTTCATATGAAATGTGTTTGCATGCATTCGTTACGGTTGATTTATAACGTGATGTTGACAATCGGCTAATCTAACAACAACATTTCATATGAAATGTGTTTGCATGCATTCGTTACGGTGGATTGATAACGTGATGTTGACAATCGGCTAATCTAACAACCACATTTCATATGAAATGTGTTTGCATGCATTCGTTGCGGTGGGTTGATAACGTGATGTTGACAATCGGCTAATCTAACAACCATATTTTATATGAAATGTGTTTGCTTACATTCGCTACGGTGGGTTGATAACTTGATATTGACAATCGGATATAGATAGATATATATATATATATATATATATATATATATATATATATATATATACATACATATATATATATACACATATATATATATATATATATATATATATACATATATATATATATATATATATATATATATATATATATATATATATATATATATATATATATATGAGTGATGGGCAGTATTTCTACCAGCCAATACTTCAAGATTACCCGGGAGTCACAGTTACTTTGAAATTATTGGTCATCCAGTAAAGGACTTTACATAAAAACATCCAAAGTCGATTGGATAGAACCGATGAACAATGCCATCGAACCATCTTCAACACAAAACTAGGGAGACTAATACATTTCAGTGCTATATTGACATATGTGTGTGCGTGCGTGCGTGTGTGCGTGCGTGAATGCTTGCGTATATGTGTCTTCAAATTACAATGATAATAACAGATGCACATATAGACGAAGTCTCGATTCTTTCTTTTGAAACCAAATAATGGTTAGAATATATTACACGTTAGCAACTGGTTTACTATATCAGACTCTAACCACTTGTTTTCAGGCACAGTTGAAAATGTATTTAAAAAAACCTAATCTTTCAACATTTTGTGTTCACTGAGGAGTATTAAATTCATTTTTTTAAAGACATTTTCCAAATATACCCTTCGCCCACCCACCCACGTCCATTTGTTTGGATTATTGCATTGTTTATGTTGATAAAGCCCCTATAACCCTCCAGATTACTACCTTTTATGTGGAGTTTGTATTTCGTGATGAAACTAAGACGATGTACAGTTGGTCGTAACTACGGACGGTCCGCAGTTGGGGTTTTGTGAGACTAAAAATTAGCTCTATTTTGAAATATAATCACGGCATATCACGTGACCCATCCATGCGATGCGAACTGAATGTCCCATGGATTATGTATATGTTCACACTAAAACGAATATCATTGTGACCGCAGATTATAAACCCCCGTTGAACTGTCTCAAAACGACACGTGGCTTTGAATACAAAGGTACGGAAGCCAAAACGAAATCAGGCCGCTATTGCCAAATTTGGTCGAAAGACAAGGTAAGCAAACACCTGAGAAGACATGTATTACACTGTCTTTCAGAACCATTCTGTCAATCTTGATTTACTTAAGATCACACAGGTTTCGGAACAGCGATTACTTATAAATAAACATTATATGTGTAGATAAGAATGAATTCATCGTCATCATTCATCATCATCATTGTAGCATCCCGTGATTGGCTAAATGCCTCAGCATGCTGTTTCCACATCTACCTATCTTGCTCTATCTTCTGCCAGATGGTACCCTTCCAGTAGTAGTCTAGTTCGCCTCTCCACCGTCTCGCAGGCCTTCCTCTAGATCTGTTCCTTTCGAAGGGTGTCAAGGTGGTGGGTGACATGCGATGTTTATCGGTTATCTTGTATTCTGGTGACATGCCCCGCCCAGGAACACTGCCGTCTTCTGACTTGTTCAATCGTTATGTGACCTCATCTTTGCCTTCGACTTGTTCCTCTTCAGATCCCGATTTTTACCTTCATTAATTAGTTCCTGCAGCAGTTCCGGCGGTGTATTAGCGCACAGGAGTATGTCGTCGGCAAAGTGAAGATGACTGAGATATTTTGCTTTCCTTTTGATGGTCTTCCATATTTATGCGTACTCTATTCGTTATTTAGCATCGCCATTTGCACAATTTCCCGTTGTTTCGTCATTACGGCTCGTGTTTGTGACAGTATCCTCGATTTCAATGGCTTGTTGATTGCTTTAGCTACTTTTGACGCGCTTTGTGGGATCACGTCTGAGATGCCTTCGGTCATGGTGTCACTTGTTGTGTACAGAATCGGTTTCTCATTTCGAGTTTGAATTCGGTCTTCTTTGATCCTATTTGTGTGGTATCATTTGTGGTGGTCTCTTATTCATTAGTGTTTTACTATGTCTTGTTTCACTTTGCTTATACCAATTATGTTGTCACTTCCAATGTTGACGAGGTTGATGACCCTTACGCTTGTGGCGATGTCTGGCGTGTTAGTTAGGATGTAGCCAATGTCGGTCTTCGTTATACGGTTTGGGCTTTTCTATGTCCATCTCCTCTTTGCTTTCTTCTGAAACATGGTATTCGTGAATTTGAACTTTCTTCATTTTGACCATTCTACCAAACTATCACCACATTTCGAGCCCAAATGTGCCTGCAGACGTCGCCATATGGTTTATTCTTTCACTTAGTTGCGCATTGTAGTCTCCTATCACTATCGTGTAGTGGTTTGGTTTCCCTTTAGTCTTATCCACACCATTGTGGAAGCTATCATTGTAGAACGGTTTAACATAGCGAATGCATGACTATCAATTCCAAGTACATATAGGTCAACGTATTCGTGTATTTACACTTCCTCTGCACTCTTATACGCCGTCTATTCCTGTGTTGCTCTATAAATTAATACATATTATATCACTAGACATTATTACACATGTAGTAACCGTATTACTAATTTAGAACAACCTAACTTGTACACGTTATAAAGCACTAATTAAAAGCACTAATAACAATAATGGAATACTTGTTGGTTATAATGAACAAACAATTAACTTAATACACACCCTCTAATTAGCCGACCACGCACCAGTTGGCGGAATCGGCGCCAATTGGTGGCAAACCCGTTTCTCCGTAATTAAACAACCAATGTTGTATGTTATGGTAATGTAATAAAGTAATATACAAGTCTAGCATTGACGAGTTACATAGTTGCAGCAATACACATTACACAACGTAATAATAGTTACACACACGATTGTCTTGCGTTCGTTACATGAGCGCAACTTTATAACTGGGCGGGCTACACCTAGGTTGAACACTTAAATATTTAAGAAATTATTTTAATAATGGTTAAATTATTTATTTATATATTTATTTTATATTATTTGTTATTATAACAAATTGTGTTATTGTAGGACATTTTATGTATTTATTTATTTTACAACAATTAGTAGCATTTTAGTGCATTTTATAATACTGTATATTTATAATTTTAAGTGAACACTCGAGCTTGGTTCTGGACGGCAACTTGTTAAACCTTGTTAAACTGGACTGCCACGCCCTAACAGGCCACGGCTATTTTACTTACGTATAAAGTATAACAAATATAGCTGCATGATTTAAATAAATATACGAACATGTAATATCATGTGTAACAAGAACCTAATACATACATAAAACGAATATATAAATATAACAAAACAATCTTACCAGGCCGCTGGTTATACTGGGTTACTGGTTGTTTATACTTATGTTGACCGTTCGCGGGCCCAGGGCAAACTGCACCTCAGCAGTTGTCCAGCTTGACCAGCTGGGCGTGGCCTTATACTTCAGTGCCCTCTGGTGACTATCAGTATCCACCAGGGTTACATGTCCCCCAACTTTAAAATTTAGCCGACCGCGGCTAATGAATAGAACGTAAATGGAAACCTTATAGGTGAAATTAGTGATCTAATACCGATCTCGGTTCTCTATGTGGGTTACTGTGATGACCCGCATTACGTCTCGTTGACCGACGTAGAGGCGGTGCTGGACGGTTAACTGCCTCGTTATTGTTCGGGTGAGACGTAATTGTCACTGCGTACAATGGGATTGTTCCCTCACTCTCATGGCCTAATCTACTCTACCTGTTCACTGTCTCAGGAACACAAACCCGCAAGTCTCTACGATTAATCACGCGTTTCTTGTGTCCCCTCTCGGGTACGACAACGTAAGTGTGCTCCATCTGTTCCGACACTACATACACTGTCGGGTCCAAGGCATCCCCAATTTTGTTACGTCCTTTCACCCTATTGTGTAAGTGTTCATGGTCTCCAATTTGCAGTGTATCTTCCCTCGTATGCTTGTCATAACTCGCCTTTCGATTTGCTATGTCTAACTCCAGTTGTTCCGTTATAAGCATAAGCGCTTTTCGACCCAAATTTATGGTAATCAACCCAATTCATGTTGGTCCCGCGAACCGTTTGAGACTGGAGTGTCTCGTCGTTGTGCAATCTGATATCGACTGGCAAGCGTGGAACACGACCGAACATCAAGTAGAAAGGACTAAATCCCGTGGCAGCATGAGGTGTTACATTGTACGCATAGGTAAGTTCCGGTTGGTAGTCTGGCCACTTGAACTTCTGAGCTGGTGTCAGAGTGCGGAACGATCCGTACATTGTTCGATTATGTCTTTCGCATTGCCCGTTTCTCATGGGATGATATGGCGTTGTGCGCGATTTGTCGACAGCGTAGATATTGTATAACTCCGTGACGATTTTAGCATCAAAACATCTTCCTTGATCTGAGTGTATCCAGAAGGGAACCCCGTAGCGCAGAAACCATTCACGTACTAGTGCTTTTGGCGACTGTCCGGGCTGTTTGGTTTCTAGTCGACACTGTTATTGTGAATTTACTGTACACATCGGTCATGACCAGTATATTCTCAATTCCGTTACTACCGGGTTCGAGTATCGTGAAGTCAACTGCTACTACCTCTAACGGTTCCCTGGCGACAATGCTATGCATAGGCGTCCGTACTTAAAAATGTGGCATCTTTGCTAAATTACAACGTCCACACTTGGCAATCCAATTATGGATGTCTGAGCGTAAATTCGGCCAATAAAACCTTGCCCGCACTAATTTCTCGACCCTATCTATGCCTTGATGTCCCATCCGATCATGTAATTCCTCTTCTACTTCCTTCCTCATGGAACTTGGAAGCAACAACTGGTTTACTTTGTCTCCACTCATGGGATCTATCATTGTTCTGCATAATCGGTCAGAACAGATGTTCGTCCGTCCTAAAACTAGGTAGAACCGGTGACTCTACGTTTTCTAGTATGTCACGTATTTGAGCGATGGTGGCCCGGACCGTTCCTTTGAGTAACTTCTGTCGTAAATCGCACAGCAAAACCGTTACTTTCAGGATATTCGCTATCTTCTTCTCCAATGACTGTGAACTCCATGGTTGGAGTCGGGTGTGGTTTCCTGCTCAGACGATCAGCCGATGCATTAAGTCGCCCAGGACGATACCGAATGCTGAAATTGAATCTGGCTAGCTCGGCTTGCCAGTGGTGTTCGGCCGCAGTTAATTTTGCCGACGTCTGAATATACGACAACGGATTATTATCTGTATATATAACAAACGGAACGGCCAACAAGTACTCACGGAATTTCTCCGTAACCGCCCATCTGACTGCCAGTAGTTCTAATTTCGTGGAACTGTAAGCCGTGCGGTTCTTCTCGGGACCCCTGAGACTACGGCTAGCATAGGCTATAACTCGTGTTCGCCCTTCCTGTTCATGTAGTAGTAGCGCTCCTAGTCCTTGGTGGCTAGCGTCTGTCTCCAAAATGAATGGTTTTGTGAAGTCGGCAAATCCCAAGACTGGTGCTTTAGTCAAAGCACTTTTCAAACGCTCCCTGATGTTCTTGATTCCATACAAATGGGACTGGAGTGGCTGAATTCCACTTTCTTCCTGGTTTTCTCTTCTTTCCTTTATTGGGACCCTGATTCACCATTCATCATCTTGTGTTGATCGGCCTCGTCTATATCCACCAGATTATACGCTGATTTCAAATCGATCGTCGAGAAATACTTCGCTCCGCTAGATGATTAAACATTTCATCTACTCGGGGAAGGGGAAACGCGTCTTTCCTAGTCTTGGTATTCAACCTACGGTAATCCACAGATTCCACACACATCCTAATCTTACCGTTCTTCGTCCGACAAATAACGATAGGACTCGCGAACTCAGACTGACTGGGTTTGATTATCCCTTTGTGAAAGAGATCCGTAATGTGTGTTTTGACTTCTTCAAATTGAGGCGGAGGAATACGACGGTAAGCCGCCTTAACAGGGCTGTCGTCTGTGGTGTAAATGCGGTGTTTAACCGTCTGAGTTAACCCCACGTCATCATCATCCTGAGCGAATACTTGTTGATGGCTCCTCAATAACTCGTTTAACTGATGCTGATAAGCGGACGGAATACTACCAATGTTTACCCTTTCCATCCATTCCTGTTCCTGAGGGTCTGTAGCCTGGGTGTCTTGATCGCACTGGTTGCTTATCCGTCTCGTGAAAGCTGTCACCTGTCATGGTCACTTGCAAACCGCCATATCTCATCCGAAGTTGGATTAATGGTAGTTACTTCAAAACGTCCCTCTATGGAACCCACTAGTCCAGTTTGGAGTAGTAACCCTCCCTTTAGGGTCCATTCTATGGGTTCTACCATCGCATTACCAGTACACCGGGGACCTGACACTAATACATTACAAGAAGACCACGCTGGAATGTTTACATTACGGTCACCTAAAAGTTTCACAACTCTACCCTCTATATCATGTTTTGGGTTTGCATCATGGGTCTTAATGGTAAGAAGTAGA
This sequence comes from Oasisia sp. SBJ-2009, assembly GCA_964017155.1. Classification (NCBI taxonomy): domain Eukaryota; kingdom Metazoa; phylum Annelida; class Polychaeta; order Sabellida; family Siboglinidae; genus Oasisia; species Oasisia sp. SBJ-2009. The sequence goes on along the minus strand of OZ024855.1, from coordinate 52,777,429 downwards.
TCCTTATGTCGGGGATGTCGCCTAAAACATTCATTCCCAATATCCCAGACGTGAGTAAGGCCTGGTGGATCTTTCTGCACTAAAATGCCCTTATCCTTCACAATGGTACCTAATACTTTTACATCCTCAATAAAGTATCCCACATATGGGAATCCTAACGAGTTGGCAGCTTCGAGCCGCAACCAGGAAGACGCATCGCTTAAGCAACCAATTGACGACTTTAAATATTTGTCAAACCACCACTCCTGTATAACTGTCACCTCTGAGCCCATGTCTAGCACCATGTTAGTTGGCTGATTTGCTATCTCACAAGAAATGATTGGTGTTTTCACAACAATTGCATCCACTAGTACACCGTCTAAGTTGTTATGTCTGTCTGCCTGACGCTCGGCAGCAGGGCTACTTAGTTTCCCAGGTAATCACGGGATGTCAATGAGGTTGGTTCTGACCTATGATGTACTACCTGGCTAACCTGCATTGCATTAGTCGCTGTGCTATCATTCGAATGACCCCTGTATTCGCGATCTGTTGATTGTTCCCCATTACGACGCCTGTCACTAGCGCGCTTCCAGCACCTTGCGAAGGTGTGACCCCTTCGGCTACAGTACTCACAATAAACCGCGCCGCCGCTACGGGGCTCCGGTCTGTCAGGGTTCACCACACCCACTGGCGCCTGTTGTTGTGATCGTAACAAAGAAACAATTTCCGACTGAGTTGTTGCAAGTAATTCTAATTGTGCTGCGATTCGGTCCAGTGGAATAGGGTCGCCTGGGGTGTGGTGAAGCTCCTGAATTCCGCGGACACATGCATTCTGATACGAATTACCGATCCCGTCTTCCTCGAGACGGATAGCTTCGGATCTCAAGGCACTAAAGGAAATTGTAGTTTGTCTTCTTACCAATCTTTCCATTTCCCGCTTTATGTGGATATCAAACAGGTTCTCGCAGAACACTTCAATAAGCATTTCGTTCTTACTCTGCATTGCATTAGGTATGCCCTCATATATTTCTAACAGGGCCCGGGAGAACTCTCTAACACTTTCCCTTTTCTCTGCCTTCTCTCGTACAACTCTCTTTTTAGCTGTGCATTACTGCGGGTTTCCCCGAATGTTGACAAAAGTAAGGTGAATATATTGTCTACCGAGTCCTTCTCTTCCTCGGGCGCATACCTGACTTCTTCTCGGGCAGATCCTTCTAGATGTGCGATCAGGAAAGGTAACCTCTCGGCCGCTGGGACGGAAGGCAAACGATTGCGGGCGTCTTCTATACAGTCGTGTAGTTCACAGGAGCGCCCCGTATATGCCCGGAGAGTTCGGTTTGGAGGAGCAGCTACCGTGACGTTGATGGACTGCTGATTGCGCTTCAGGTTTCCACCATCTCTTCTTGACGAGCCAGTTTTTCCTCCGCCGTCACCAGGTCTTCTCGTGGTGTCGCCATTCTTTATCGGCTCCCCTGGGAGCTTCCGTCGTCGAATCCCACTTATGACCACACTTGTAAGCAAGTCGAACGACGGGTCTTTGTGTATTCAACGCGTTTATTTAGAACGAATACAGCTCCCAGAGGGCGGCACGCTCTGTAATAGATAATTAAACATCGTACAATTCCAAGTACACACACACACACACACACACACACACACACACACACACACACACACACACACACACACACACACACACACACATATATATATATATATATATATATATATATATATATATATATATCAGCGTATTCGTGCATTTACACTTCCTGTGCACTCTTATACGCCGTCTATTCCTGTGTTGCTCTATCAATTAATATATATTATATCACTAGACATTATTACACATGTAGTAACCGTATTACTAATATAGAACAACCTAACTTATACACGTTATAAAGCACTAGTTATAAAGCACTAATAACAATAATGGAATACTTGTTGGTTATAATGAACAAACAATAAACATAATACACACCCAATTGCTGGCAACCCCGTTTCTCTGTAATTAAACAACCAATAGTGTATGTTAACGTGGTAATATAATAAAGTAATATACAAGTCTAGCATTGACGAGTTACATAGTTGCAGCAATGCACATTACACAACGTAATAATAGTTACACACACGATTGTCTTGCGTTCGTTACATGAGCGCAGCTTTAGAACTGGATTGCCACGCCCTAACAGGCCACGCCTATTTTACTAACGTATAAAGTATAACAAATATAGCTGCATGATTTAAATAAATATACTAACATGCAATATCATATGTAACAAGAACCTAAAACATACATAAAACGAATATATAAATACAACAAAACAATCTTACCAGGCCGCTGGTTATACTGGGTGACTGGGTGCTTATACTAATGTTGACTGGTCGCGGGCCCAGGACAAACTGCGCCTCAGCAGTTGTCCAGCTTGACCAGCTGGGCGTGACCTTATACTTCAGTGTTCTCTGGTGACTATATGTATCCACCAGGGTTACACACACACACACACACACACACACACACACACACACACACACACACACACACACACACACACACACACACACACACACACACACACACACACACACACACACACACACACACACACACACACACACACACACACACACACACACACACACACACACACACACATATATATATATATACATTTAAAAAACATGTGATACATTACATGATTTCAAATGCATCTAGTCATTGTGTAAGTCGAGTTACAGCTGGAGTAAATAAGAAAAAACAATTTGGTTACATTACACATTCATTATCGATACATAAGTGACTGAAACAATTGATACCCTCAAATAAATCGCAATTAAATACAGTTTCAAAATCATCTAAATAAAAATGATACCAACAGTATATACACATTAGACATTCAGTGTATTTCGCTCCGACGCTAGTACGTTTATGTTTATATGTTCCATCCAGCCACACAAGAACAACATAAGTGACACATATAATAATAGAAACGACTAGACAAGTATCCTTGAAAATGGTCTACACTAAACCAGTTCTGTTTGCTATGTAACGGTGTTTCTCTCTTCCAGCCACATAGTCACGACTGTGGCGGATTAGGAGGTATAACCAGGTTCTGCCGTAACGGACGGGGCAATGGTATACCTAGCTATTGCAACGAACCCAAGCCTTGGTGTTACACAGTAGATGAGGACAAGCGTTCGGAATGGTGTGACATACCCATGTGTGATCGTGAGCATGCCGCTATTTTTGATTCTATGTTTAATATACAGAAATTTAGAAAGGTTTATGATCCTATGATGCTATCAGTTAGGTAGTTGTTTACAGTGATGACTCAAAATGAACATTGATTGTCTAACTTAGTAATGATTACGTAGCTATGTCCATGCATGCGCATAGTATATCACACACACGCACACTCACACGCCCGCACGCACAAACACATGCACCCACTCAATCCACAACAGTACTAGAGTACCGTCAAATTAAGGGTAACGAAGATAAATGTGAAATGTCAAGTGCGGCCATCCGGCGGATATGTGTTGAGCTATAAAAACAATAGGGAAAAGATTATGCGGCAACCTAGGCGAAGACGTAGTTAAACGAACGGAGTTAACTTATCGCCCCACACATAGTTGACTTACTACTTAGGTTCCGCCATAGGGCATTTGTCGACCAATGAGTAACGAGCATGTGTCCACATGGACAACCCCTGTTTACACGGTACATGTGACAATGTTTCCACGTGGCTTCGTTTGTGTTTATATCGTACATGTGATGAAAACAGGTATTCGTATGTATTTTGTTAAATCTAGACCCATTGTGTTTCGAATTCCGTGTCTACAATCTATTATGTGAGATCATCCTCTGAGTATTTGATCTCAACGAACTCAACAGAAATATTAATAATTTGAATTAAAAACATGATAGAAATAGTTGTTAAACCCACTTTGAAGAGAAAGTGCGTGTAAAGCCGGGAACTCATTGAAACGGTCGGCCGGCCTGCCGGCCGACGCCCGAAATATGAAATCGGCTGGGCGTCGTGGGAACATCCGACCGTCGGCCGATTTGGTCATTTTGGAACTCACAGAACCGGTCAACCGGCCGGCCGTTGCAAAATCGGCCGGTCGGCCGGCTTAGTGAGTTCCCAGCTTTACTTGGTAATTTGTGTGTATTGTTTGTCGTGAGTTTTTGCATTTCAAATGAATGCTGTGTGTAAATAAATAATAAAACAATGTGAAAGTAATGCATTAATTACTACATAGATATAAATAGAGGGATCGCCGACTCGTGACGTCACCCTGCATTTAAGCCTGATGATGTCCCTCGCACTGCAGCGCCCTCACCGGGAGTCATAGAAAAGTTGTAGGGCCGCGTAATCATGGCGTAAACGTTGTTTGTTTCAAATAGTTTTAATAATGTGGTGAAAACATCGTTGCGTAGTGCGATTCCACAGCAATAATCAGAAATCTAAAAGTACATGGATCAGTTATGTGACATTTCAAAAGATTGGGAAAGACAAGGAGACCGATGAATGAAGGAACACGTTTATTGTTTACGTTGGGCGGTCCGATGACAGCTTCATTCCTTCATTCAACCCTGACAAGCATCAACATAATTATTTAATATCTGCACGGCTCATTTTGAACATAGTTCCTTACTGATTAATCCATAACTCTATTAAGATAATAAATACATATTACGGCAAATGCGAGCAAATAAAGTGTTTGAAAGTTGCTTTTGATGAAGTGCTACAGACAGAAAACATACCTCGTAAAAGACACATGACATGTGAACTTAATAACCGTGCGTCCTATTTAATTGTGTGGAAGGATTTTGGCCTTGGCTTTACGGTCGGATCACAACGTGCATCATATATATATACACATATATATATATACATATATATATCAATCACATTGATTGATTATTGTACTGTTTCATATAATATTAAATATTGTAATATTATATTTCTATCCATCCTTATGCCTATTTCATCAATGTATCAGTGTGTTAATGCATGAACCAGTAAATTGTGTGTACTTTTAGAGTCCATGTTTGTGTGGAAGCCACAACCTATCTGCTGCAAAGTGACGTGCCATATCATATGTACTTAGCCGGGATTTCTGTTAGGATCCACTAAAGTTGTCTTTTGGTCGGCATGGCATATAGTAGTGCCAATTCAACACTCTACCAATTTGGGCGTATATTAAGACACTGTTATATGTAAAGATCCAGAAGATGTGTGCTTAGGTGTTCTTAATATACTTGTGTACTCTATTGTACTGTTTTATACTTGTGATATGTACCAGGAATACCAACTCTGCCCCAAAAGAAACCTGGCTTTCCAGCTGCACCTGACAGAGAAATACTGCTGGCAGAAATATACATAAAATCTAAGGCAGGCCTGTTACATTGGAGATAGTGTCACTAAAATTCAAAATCTAATAAAACACTTGCCGATCATTGGTTGCGAGTTGCAAGTGATGTATACATGGTGACTTAACATGTCATCAGCATGACAATAAATATTTGCAAACCACAATAGTAGGTAAAAGGAAATAATTTGTTATTGTTCGCTGTACATGTTGCAGCCATGAATAATTCTAATGACAAACTGACAGTACTTCTATTTGTGTAGCTTCACACAACAGGTTGACAGTACTTAATGAGTAAGACAACAAATCTGAAGAAACATAATCCTTAGTTACTGTTTTAGGAAATATTGATTTGCTCCAGTATGAAGCTCAACTACACTGTGCAGACATATCATGAAAAAGCTATTGTATGCACATAAAATGAGATGAAATCATTCTGTTTTAGCTATGTGTTCTGGAATGAAATCATTAATAGTTAATTTTGAATAGCAGTAACTTGTATTTCTGTAATATACTTCTCACAACCAAGGTATCTTTGAAAACGGAACTGGTAAAAATCTGATTGACATATTACCCATTAACACATTCATTCAGACAGTCTTTCACAAGGCTGTCGGCTTTCTTTGTGACTCGTTCTGATATAGATATAGATATTTCTCTACAAGCTGTATGCAGTTGGCATGGCATCTCAAAAAACCCAAAGGATGTGTATGCATGAGCACAAGCTCCTGTGACTTCACAATGACATCATGAAAATGTGTACATGTATAAAACAGGGATACAACATTGCTTCTGTTGCAAACAGAATCAGCATAACACTGCAAAGAGTGATTATCTGAATACGAAAAATACTTCTAGTCTGTCAATATCAGCTTACTTGTAAATAATTCATGCTCTCCTTTAATGATGTGATTAACAATCAGTACTCATCATTATAACATAATTTCTTCGATCGACACAATACAAAACCAACAACATAATATACAACAGCCTGCTCCTGCTAAACATAAGATTGACCCTGGTGAGCTCCTCCATGACCTTAAATATAATGAATGATGATTTATGTATGGTTAATGATACAATCGACAAGTGCAATTAATATGCTTTGACAATGGTGAAACTCTGCCCATTTGTTATTTTGACAAAGATGGGAAGACCTCAAATATCAAACACTTGTTCAGTGGTGATGCTGTCATTGCGGTGACTCCTTGTGACTTGTACTGAAAATAGAATACATATAATATAATGCTAATATTAAAGTGGTAATATGTAAAAGATATATAGTAACTGTATGTAATGTACACATATCAGCATCCAAGATGTTATAATCAGCTACGAGCAACAAGTAGGAGCACCAGGAACGGTAAAATATTTGAAGGCCTAATTTTAATTAGTTCCACCTAATATCATAGAATGCTTGTAAACACGCTAAAAGATCCGCCTATTCAATGAAGTCTAGCGTAATCACTTTACCTCCAATCATAGACATAGTCATAGTGATAGTCAGACATAGAATCCCTCAATCACAAATGGCACAATGTCCAATGGCAATGGCAATGCCACTGCCATGGAGCCATGGCAAGACGAGAAATTCAGAGAATAAACAATTGGTTTGGCACTGTACCAAAGTACTGTACTATGGCAACACTACATATGTTATATATGCTTGCTTAATTGACTACACTTACAAGTACTGTAGTGCCCAGTATTTCTGATCGAGACCGAGTCGAGTGATACTAGACAGTGAATGATACCTGTAATATCGCTCGTATTGCTTTCGTCTTTTGCATGACTTAATGTATGTCTCCCTTTTAAAACAAAAACTGACAATAAACTATCCATATTATATAATGATTTTCCGATTTAATCTTACCTCAAGTACATCCTGAAGTTCTTAAATTGGTACAGAACCCACTACCGTGTTGCCACTGTTGGAACAGTGAGCGTCCATGGTTTCGACTTTCTATGACTCCCGGTGAGGGCGCTGCGAAATTTGAACATATTTTCCCGCCATTTGGAGTCAAAGACTGATCATTGTTATTATTGTCAACGTTATTATTATGTATTATGATTGTGACTATCACATTCTCACTCAACGTAACTTAACACGTATGACCTGGAAGCGAATTGTTACTAACCTTAAACATAAACACCATATTGTTGAAATCAATCTTATCATACACAAGCAAAGTAATGTTATGACTAAAAATAGGTCTTGCGTGTGACAAGTACTCTTAATCTTTACATATTCTTATGTTAATATATTATTATTGCTTTTTAAGTAATATACAATCGTATTTTGTTCTTCTACGTATTTCCCCACATTTCACAACAGTAATTAAGATCAGGCATCAGTACAGTAGAGAATACATAAAGCATGACTATTTAAGGTGCTTGGCTATTCATAATGGACAAATTCTTACCTATTTTATTTGTGATTTTCTTAATGTTGTTATTCTAATCCAACTGACAGTTTATGTAAACACCAAGAAATTGTGTAGAATGGACTATTTAAATATTATTTTCATTGATGCTGATACAGATACTTTTTTCTGACATTTTCCTTCTAATAATAGAACAACTTATTTAACAAATATTTAATCTATATTTATATTTTAAACAACTACAGCATCATTATGTTCGTACTAAAAATAGTGTAAAATGTTTTACCTTTTGGGGGAGCGCCCTTCATCTTTGTAAACATAACTTTGTCACTTAATTGTGACCACGGTCAAGTGACCATGGTCGATGGCCATGGTCGACCATTGTCACATACACCTTGACCGTGATCGCCAACGTTTCACGTATACGCACTACATACACTACATACGTTTCACGTGTACACACTACATACACTACATACGTTTCACGTATACACACTACATACACTACATACGTTTCACATATACACACTACATACACTACATACGTTTCACATATACACACTACATACACTACATACGTTTCACGTATACACACTACATACACTACATACGTTTCACGTATACACACTACATACACTACATACGTTTCACGTATACACACTACATACACTACCTACGTTTCAGGGCAACGTGAAACGTTGCCCTACTTATGTAGTGCACCGTATACCTGATTAGAGACGCTAATTGACGTTTGACCTAAATCTGTAGTTCAACACCTGTTAGACGGCGGCACTTAACCTTTGAACTTGCAATGGGACACCCCAATCTCCACTCACGGCTCGATGATAACCTGTTTCAATGTTTCAGGTGTATGTGATTCAAAACCATGCAAAAATGGCGGAATTTGCGTATTTACGAATTGGGGACCCGGTTATGAATGCAAATGCCCGTTTTCTTTTTATGGACGTCATTGCACTGAAAGTAGGTATTTTGACACATATACTTTGTGATCAATATACAGTAACCTACCAGGCAGCGTCACTGGTGACCGTATTTGACTTAATAAGTCTAACTCAACCTCACGGTAATACTATTTCACCATTTTGGCATATCATACCTCAACCTGTCCCTAAGCCTACACATAATACAGATGATCGTATCAGCGTGCTAAACTCACTGCTAACCCATTTCCATCTTATCGTATAATCACGCTAAATTCAGTGTCACATATATTCCTAAGTCTAGCCCTATGTTTTGAACGCTGACATAAGACCTAATAATGGTATTATGGCACTTCCAGATGTGTGGCGCCACCAATAGGACATATATGTAACTACAGGAACTAATGTCTTCTTCGTGGGTACACACACGCACGCACGCAGGCACGCACACACACAAACACACACACAAACACACACACACACACAAACACACACACACACTTACACACACTCACACACACACACACACACACACACACACACACACACACACACACACACACACACACACACACACACCAACACACACACCAACACACACACCAACACACACACACACACACACACACACACACACACACACACACACACACACACACACACACACACACACACACACACACACACACACACACACACACACACACACACACACACACACACACACATACACTGACGATGTACAGTTGGTCGGAAGTACGGCAGGGCCGCAGTTGGGGTTTCGTGAGCCTAAAAGTTAGCTCTATTTTTAAATATAATCACGACATATCACGTGACCCATCCACGCGATGCGAACTGAATGTGCCATGGATTATGTATGTGTTCACACTGAAAGGAATATCATTGTGACTGCAGAACCTCCGTTGAGCTGTCTCAAAACGAAACGTGGCTTTGAATACAAAGGTTTGGAAGCCAAAACAAAATCAGGCCGCCGTTGCCAAATTTGGGCGATAGACTATGTAAGCAAACACCTGAGAAGACATGCATTGCACTGTCTTTCAGAACCATTCTGTCAATCTTGATTTACTTAAGTTTTCGAAACAGCGATTACTTATATATTAACATCATATGTGTAGAAAAGAATCAATTCATCGTCATCATTCACCATCATCGTTGTGCAGCCGTAGCATCCCGTGATTGGGTAAACGGCCCAGCATGCTGTTTCCACATCTGCCTATCTTGCTCTATCTTCTGCCAGATGGTACCCTTCCAGTAGTCACCTAGTTTGCCTCTCCACCGTCTCGCAGGCCTTCCTCTAGATTTGTTCCTTTCGAAGGGTGTTTGGCGAATACTGTCCATCGGGCCGTGATTCTTCTTGGAATCTCATTGTCTTGTTTTTTGTCTGTGGTGCTATATCACTTCCTAGGTAGACGTAGCTTTCAACTTTCTCTATCTGAGTAGTGTTGACAGATTGGTATGTCGTTTTCCATCATCATCTTTGTCTTCGACTTGTTCATCTTCAGATGCCGATTTTTACCTTCATTAGTTAGTTCCTGCAGCAGTTCCAGCGGTGTATTAGCGCACAGGAGTATGTCGTCGGCAAAGTGAAGAAGACTGAGATATTTTGCTTTCCTTTTCATTGTCTTTCATATTGATGCGTACTCTATTCGTTATTTGTCATCGCCATTTGCACAATTTCTCATCATTTCGTCATTACGGATCGTGATTGTGACATTATCCTCGATTTCAATGGCTTGTTGATTGCTTTAGCTACTTTTGTCGCGCTTTTTGGGATCACGTCTGGGATGCCTTCGGTCATGGTGTCTCTTGTTGTGTATAGAATCGGTTTCACAATTTGAATTCGGTCTTCGTTGATCCTATTTATGTGGTATCTATTGTGGTGGCCTCTTATTCATTAGGGTGTTACTGTTCACCTCTATGTCTTGTTTCACTTTGCTTATACCCATTCTGTTGTCACTTCCAATGTTGACTAGGTTGATGACTCTTACGCTTGTGGCGATGTCTGCCTTTTTTTGTTAGGATGAAGCCAATTTCGGTCTTCGTTATACCGTTTGGGCTTTTCTATGTCCATCTCCTCGCTGATTTCTTCGGAAACATGGTATTCAAGAATTTGTACTTTCTTCATTTAGACCATTCTACCAAACTATCACCGCTGTTTTTCTCATTTCGAGCCCATATGTTCCTGCAGACGTCGCCATATGGTTTATTCTGTTCCTTAGTTGCGCATTGAAATATCCTATCACTATCGTGTAGTGGTTTGGTTTCCCTTTAGTTTTATCCACGCCGTTGTGGAAGCTAACTTTGTAGAATGGCTTAATACAGCGAATGCATGAATGGTAATGAGTTTAATATTTTGTCCATGTGGGAAAATATATATGTACATATATTAAAAACATGTAATACGTTAAATTATTTCAAATGCATCTAGTCATTGTGTAACTCGAGTTACGGCTGGAGTAAATAAGATAAAACTATTTTGATACATTACACATTCATTATCAAAATATAAGTGACTGAACCAATTGATTCCCTCAAATAAATCGCAATTAAATACAGTTTCAAAATAGTCCAAATAGAAATGATACCAACAGTATATACTCATAAGACATTCAGAGTATTTCGCTCCGACGCTAGTACGTTTATGTGTATATGTTCCATCCAGCCACACAAGAACAACATAAATGACACATATGCTAATATAATAATATAAACGACTAGACAAGTATCCGTGAACACTATTTACACTAATCCTGTTCTGTTTGCTATGTAAAGGCGTTTCTCTCTTCCAGCCACATGCTAATAGCTGTCACAAATTAGGAGGTCTAACCAGCTTCTGCCGTAACGCACGGGGCGGTGATATTCCTAGCTATTGCAACGAACGCAAGCCTTGGTGTTACACAGAAGATAAGGAGAAGCGTTCCGAATTGTGTGACATACCCATGTGTGATCGTGAGCATGCCACTATTTTTGATTCTATGTTTAATATACATAAAATAGAAAGGTTTATGATCCTATGATGCTATCAGTTAGGTAATTGCTTACAATGATGACTCAAAACGAACATTAATTGTCTAAATTAGTAATGATTACGTAGCTATTCTTGAGCATGTAAGAAGCAAATAAAAAATAATATGACATTTTATGTTTTTTTTGCAATGATTATCAGTCATTTCCGTAATCCTCATAATTAGCTTTCTCTACATACAACTTGCAAGATCATTGATGCAGCAGGGCAACTTACACATTGTGCGTGGCTGCGCTCTTCCCGCTTGTAGGTGTGCCCTTAATACTCCCTAATAAACTACAGCTGGGCCTGGCTCTGTTTACGGTAGATCAATAAGAAACAAAATACCTTGTAATGGTAATATGGCAATCTAGATATTTTATTTACAACTGGATTGCCTGGTGCTCACTTGAAGTGTGCGCTCGGCTGATTGTACCTTGAAAGACATACAGTATTATGGTAAATGATTAGTATCCAAGTACAACAAAAAGCCTATCGTACAATCAGCTGCTTGCATGTATACTGATACAATGTAATGCGTAATTGTGTATCGACAGAAAACACATGCGTTATGCGAAAGTATACATTGACAGAAACCGTAAAGTGGGGAAAAACAACCCCACCCTTCACTGGAACAGTGGAGCCTACCCTCCCCCGCCCCAGGCACATCAAAGTAAACAAGACAAACAGTTGCATGTCGGAGACGTTACGAACACGAGACCTACTGCAGGATCAGCCAAGTATCCGCAACTAACCCCCCCAACAAAAACGCGCTGTCATACCACGAACAAACAAACGCAGAAGTCCAAGGGCGGCGTGTCAGCAAATACGCTGGCGACGACAATGTCAATGAACGGCACCGGACGGAGACGAGGCAGTACGGAGTAGAGGGTGGCCTGCACCAGCTGCATCCAGGTGGCGTCGTGTCGCGTGTATCCGCTCAAGGAGTCGCTGTACCGACATACAGAAAAGTGCCAGCTCACAGCGGTGCGGCAAACCGGCACGGGCGAAGTCAAAAAGCAGTGGTGTAGCCGAGGTGTTACCCGAGTTCCCCAGCCAGGACGTTGGCAGTCTGTCGCAAGCCGACCAAGCCGTCCAAACTTCCCGTGAAGCATAGCTGCAACAAGAAAATATACCAAAGCAGATTCCGCACATATGATGCAACGCAGGCTACACAAGGACACTTTCGCTGCTGCAGTGTGTCCCTATGGGAGAACATGCGCTGGGGCGCGCCAGAGCAGTTGTTGTGCACAACTGACAGAAAAACGGAACAACCTAGGTAATAAGTGACCGTTACAGTGAAGCCACAATGTCTGCTGACGAGTGTCTCCTCGCCCACGGCACACCTACAAATAAATAAACAACCACAACGCAGAGGCTAACATGATGGCTGAACAAAACCTACGGAAGGCCACGTACACGCAGCCAAAACCGTGACACGGCGACACATATAACGGAAACGCGTCTGTAATAAGATCAAAGCAGACAGACACAGCATAATCACACATGCAGACGTGCACGAAATCATGACAATGCAAGCGAGACAAATGTGACCACCGTATGCATACCTCCGAAACAGTGCAGACATGGTACATATGCACTGAGCAAGTCGCACCATATCACGCGCAGATACAACTTGAATAGCGTCACGCGAGCAAATGATGCCACACCACCCAATGTCCACGCACACGCGAACCCCCAAGGAAACGTCATCACAGGAAACTTCCCATCGGCAAACACACCACGTAAACATACATGATTATAACGACAAATTAACAATTGTTGTGTGCACGTATGTATGTGTTGTGTAACAGCATCATGATAATCAAAACTAAAAAGCGCCACGTAACAATTTTATGAAAAAGGTTCATAGGGGTAGACACACATAAGTGTTGCACTTAATGGCTACTCTTCTTCAAGACATAGTTCTGAAGAAACAAACACCCAATAACATGCGCCGAAACAAGGAGGCCATGGAAGATGAGAAAAGTGTTGGAAAACAAACACCTACCATAACCACGTGGACACGGGTCATTAGAGCAGTCGACGGCACGCCGTAACATACGTCCAAGATGAGGACAGCAATCCAAAGTGATTATATCCTCCAGCACATGCGTCACAACAAATGAATATGACACATAAACACGATCCACCCAGAACAGGCATGCAGAATATGGAAATGGGGCACCTGAGTAGAAAAGAGCAGACCGCATCAAGCGCCCAAACACGTCAAACCTAGGAGGAAAATATCCGCGGTCGGACGACATCCTGCGCGCAGAAAGTGTGGGCATGGCGTATACACAATAGGCCGAGCCCGATCTTTGGACACGTGAATCCGGCATATAGACGGCCAGGAGTATTGCGCTTAAGAACACACCTGTGCACATGCATGGTAGAGAGCATCCCAAAGGAATAAGATACACTGGCATCCAGCAAAACGTCCGACAAACTTGGCACCTGGGAAAATACTAGCACACCAAGCCGTCAATAAGGTGGCGACGTTAACAGCAACGACATCGAAAGCTTGAAGCAGAGATTGATAGCTTGCGTTATGGCGCCCTTCGGTAACGGCCCATATTATTGGCGCCAGGTAGAGCATCTGTGTATTACGCAAGCAAAACACACACACAGCTGAAACAGATGTCGCCTCGCAGACAACTGGCATGAATAGGTCAATGTACATGACGGCAGGTTGTCTCGCTTAACCGACTGACGGGCGGCTGCGGAACTACGCCGAGAAGACATTCTGGCGACTTTGCCGGCCTGTAAAAATGATCCGTGTGAGGCTAAACCATGCTGCCATTTCACGGATACTGTTTAATTCAGCTATAATACATAAAAGAAACAACCGGACACTTTTGTTTATTGTCGTGGTAGTATAAGTGTTATGTTTTAAATAGTTTTTAAAATACAGCAATAACTGCTAAAAAGTGTCGTTATTCTATTTCTTATTTGAAAAACGGCCTGAGAAACAATCAGGGTAACTACCCTAATCTGGTAGAAGGCCGCTTTGGCGGTTACACTTGCAGCCCATAATTTCCCAGGCAGCGTTGAGAGGTTAAAATTCCGCCACCTCACTTAGCCTGGGTGACCGAGGATAGTCACCAGGTAGACATATGTGGATCACGCCGGCAAAGAACCGCCGTGTATGACGCAGGCAAAACACACACAGCTGAAACAGACGACGACTCGCAGGTACTGCCAACCCACTTGGCGCCAGTAGCCACATCGATGTAATACGGCGGCAAGTAACGCACAGCTGAAACGGACGACACCTCTGTTATCCTAGCATATCACGGCCCATGTACTTGGCGCCAGGTAGAGCCTCAGTGATGTAAATCACGCAAAGCTGGAACAGACGACACCTCTGTGTATTTGTTATGATAACTTATTTCAATCTTTGATGCCATGTTTTAACGATTTGTAACTTTTAGTATTTTTCTATGATTTCTTGTAACAGCGCCTGTCGCCAGGTAGAGCATCAGTGAGGTAAATCACGCACAGCTGAAGCAGAGGACACCTCTGTTATCCTAGCATATTACGGCCATATACTTGGCACCAGGTAGAGCGTCAGTGAGGTAAATCACGCACAGCTGAAACAGACGACACCTCGGTTATCCTAGCATATTACGGCCATATACTTGGCGCCAGGTAGAGCGTCAGTGAGGTAAATCACGCACAGCTGAAACAGACGACACCTCGGTTACCCTAGCATATTACGGTCATATACTAGGCGCCAGGTAGAGCGTCAGGGAGGTAAATCACGCACAGCTGAAACAGCAAACGTTGAACTTAGGTGGCCTCCATTCGTTTCGTATGCCTAGCTTAATTCAGGGCTGGCCTCAACATTACACTGCATCACTCTGGACACAATGCAGTTTTTTACAGTGCAGACAAAAGTGAGACCATTCCTATTCCTGCTTGTCATACATCATGGCATTGGATTATGAAAAAAACTACAGAAAACAGAAGAAATGGGACCCAGCGGACACCTTGTAGCTAGTTGGAAAACCTTGTCTTTACGGATGACTTCTCTAACCTGTCCCACAGCCATCAACAAATGCAAGAAAAAGCACAACTGCTAAATATAGTACAGCTAGAACTCAACGGAAGCAAAATACAAATTACGAAAGCCACCACACACAAAATCAACAAGCATATCGCTTTGAAAGGAGAGCCACGAAAAAGCAAGGATACAAAAAGTACGAGTAGTATTAATCATGTTGAGAAAACTCATGCTTAATAACAAACTGAGGATACTCACCTCAAACGTCAAGGTAGTGTTACTTTATGGATCGGAAAAATCGCACAAAGTACGCAGAAGACACTAAGAATAAATGCTTGATTTTATCAATCAGTGTCTGCGTAGAACCTACACCTGAAGTGATCAGACAAGGTATCCAACAATAACTTTTGAAATGGACAAAACCAATAGAATGTTAAATAAAGAAGATAGAACGGAGGTGGATATGACACATCCTTAGGAAATCTATAAAAAAAACACCAACCGTCAAGCCATCGCTTGGTACCCCCCAGAGAAGAGGCGAAGAGGAAGGACACGAAATAACAGGCAAAGAGACACGGACTAAGAAACAAAGTATATGGGATACACCAGGAGAGAGTGGGGAAGATGGCCACAAACATACAACTCTGGCGTTCCTTAATCGATGGTCTATGTTCCAAGCGAGCAAACAGGCACACATAAGTAATATACAACAGGTGGCTGGATATGTGCTGTAGCGTGTTGTTTCAATTCAAGGTTTCAATTACTGTTGTTGTCTGTGATTTAACCAATGAGAAGCGGTGAAATGAATTCGCATTTCTGTACATAAAATCATTAAATGCTCCAGGAACTGATAGCATGAACCAAGTATTTCAATCGAATTATATTGAAACATATACTTTTAAATATTTCAAAGGTATACCCACATAGCCGGAAGAACTACGCCACATAATCTAAAGAAGGTTCAACTCAGCACATTGCCAAACTCCAGCTGGCAACAAACTGCGTTGCTACAGTGCTATATAACACATTTCAAGAACGCTCAGAAGTAACAACGCTCGTAATGGCGTCACATATCCTAGCAATATAAGCCGACAAGACAAACTAAGAGACAGAATCGTTTTCAATTCCGTTGTCTTAGACGCATCCTTGGCATATTCTGGCAGGATACGGTCACAAAGATAGAGGTCCTGGAGCGTGTTTCATGCACCAGTATGTACACACTATTAAGCCAGCGACGTCTGCTATGGTTTGGTCACGTCCATCGAATGGCTAATGGCCGTATACTTAAGGACCTCCTTTGTGGTGAACTTGTCACTGGGACACTCACCTTTGGCCGACCATACATGCGTTAAAATGACACCTGCAACCGTGACATGAAGATGACAGGAATTGATATTAATAACTAAGAGATCGTCATCTTTGATCGGGGAAACTGGAGATATGCCTAAATCCATGTGAAATTATCACTGTAGGAATTGCCATCCCAATGTTAAATCACTGATGATCATATTTAAATTGCCTGTACAGCGCATCGATATGTTTATTGCTTAGGCAGGTCTGGCTATAAATAGTTTTAGTTGACAAACGTTTCCTGTGTCTAGTGATTAAATTTGGTCGAATAAATGTAGCAAATATTGGTTTAAGTTAGTCGAATGGAGTATTCTAACAAATGCAAAACTAATTAAGCATAGCGAAAAGATGAAATGTTATTACATAACGTTTTTGGCTATCTAGATATTCACTTAAGCATCTGACAGTATATGTTGTTATTTAGAGAGAATAATAATATAACAAAACTGTACATTTAATGTCAACTGATAATATGTTCTGCCGTATGAATCACGTAGTGCCTGAACAGAATACAATGAAATACAATATATATATATATATATATATATATATATATATATATATATATATATATATATATATATATATATATATATTTAAATATATATATATATATATATATATATATATATATATATATATATATATACATATATATATATTTAAATATATATAAATATATATATATATATATATATATATATATATATATCATATTCTTTAAAATGGTCAATTGTTTAATTTAAATTAATCACTAATACGAAAATAAAGCTGGTGCTAATTGAATATTTTATATATGCAAGGAAAATTCATACGTAACACATTCCATAATGAAGACAATATGTAAATGTGTTGAAAGGAAATGCAACAAGTTAAACACTTACGTAATTATGATTTACTTTCCTAATAAATGTATAATCGAATTTCTTATATTATATAAACAAAATGTTGACTAGAACATTACACACACTTTGGATACATATTGGGATACGGATACATATTAATACATGAGCCAATACTTTATATAAGTAATAAAAAGACTGCTCATTGTTATTATTGTCAACGTTATTATTATGTATTATGATTGTGACTATCACATTCTCTCTCAACGTAACTTAACACATATTACCTGGAAGCGAATTGTTGATAACATTAAATATAAACACCATATTGTAGAAATCAATCGTACCATACACAAGCAAAGTATTGATATGACTAAAAATAGGTATTGTGTGTGACAAGTACTCTTCATCTTTACAAATTCTTATGTTAACATATTATTATTGCTTTTTATGTAAAATACAATGGTTGTATTTTGTCTTATATGTATTTCCGCACATTTCACAACAGTAATTAAGATCAGGCATCAGTGCAGTAGAGAGTATATAAAGCATGACTATTTCAGGTGCTTGGGTATTCACAACGGACACATCCTTACTTATTTTATTTGTGATTTTCTTAATGTTGTTATTTCAATTGAACTGAGAGTCTATGCAAAAACACCAACAAATTGTGCAGAAAGGACTATTTAAATATTATTTCTGTTGATGCCGAGAAAGCGACTATTTACTGACATTGTCCTTGTAATAATAGAAAAATTTGTTTAACAAATATTTAAATTATTTTCATATATTTAAACAACTACAAAATCACAATTTTCGTACTAACAAATTGTTTTAAATGTTTTCCTTTTTTGGGGAGTGCCCTTCATCTTTGTAAACATAACTTCGTCACTTAATTGTGACCATGTTCAAATGACCATGGTCGATGACCATGGCCGACCATTGTCACATACACCTTGACCGTAATCGACAACGTTTCACGATGCCCAACTTATGTCGTGCACCGTATACCTACTTAGAGACGCTAATTGACGTTTGACCTACACCTAAATCAATAGTTTAACACCTGTTAGACGGCGGCACTTAACCTTTGAACTTGCAATGCACCACCCTAATCTCCACTCACGGCTCGACGATAACCGGTTTCAATGTTTCAGGTGTATGTGATTCAAAACCATGCAAGAATGGCGGAAGTTGCGTATTTACGAATTGGGGACCCGGTTATGTATGCAAATGCACGAGTTCTTTTTATGGACGTCATTGCACTGAAAGTAAGTATTTTGTCACATATACTTTGTGATCAATATACAGTAACCTACGAGGCAGCGTCACTGGTAACCGTATTTGACTTAATAAGTCTAACTCAACCTCACGCTCATACTATTTCACTATTTTGGCATATCATACCTCAACCGGTCCCTAAGCCTACACATAACAAAGATGATCGTATCAGAGTGCTAAACTCACTGCTAACCCATTTCCATCCTATCGTATAATCACGTTAATTTCAGTGTCACATGTATTCCTAAGTCTAGCCTTATGTTTTGAACGCTGACATAAAACCTAATAATGATATTATGGCACTTCCAGATGTGTGGCGCCACCAATAGGACATATATGTAACTACAGGAACTAATGCCTTCTTCGTGGGTGCACACACACACACACACAGGCACGCACGCACGCAAGCACGCACGCACGCACACACACACACACACACACACACACACACACACACACACACATACACTGACGATGTACAGTTGGTCGGAAGTACGGCAGGGCCGCAGTAGGGGTTTCGTGAGCCTAAAAGTTAGCTCTATTTTGAAATATAATCACGACATATCACGTGACCCATTCACGCGATGCGAACTGAATGTGCCATGGATTATGTATGTGTTCACACTGAAACGAATATCATTGTGACTGCAGAACCTCCGTTGAGCTGTCTCAAAACGAAACGTGGCTCTGAATACAAAGGTTTGGAAGCCAAAACTAAATCAGGCCGCCGTTGCCAAATTTGGTCGAAAGACAAGGTAAGCAAACACCCGAGAAGACATGCATTGCACTGTCTTTCAGAACCATTCTATCAATCTTGATTTACTTAAGATCACACAGGTTTCGGAACAGCGATTACTTATATATAAACATCATATGTGTAGATAACAATCAATTCATCGTCATCATCATCATTGTGCAGCCGTAGCATCCTGTGATTGATCTTCTGCCAGATGGTACCTTTCCAGTAGTCGTCTAGTTCGCCTCTCCACCGTCTCGCAGGCCTTCCTCTAGATTTGTTCCTTTCGAAGGGTGTTTGGCGAATGCTGTCCATCGGGCCGTGATTCTTCTTGGAATCTCATTGTCTTGTTTGTTTTGTCTGTGGTGCTATATCACTTCCTAGGTAGACGTAGCTTTCAACTTTCTCTATCTGAGTAGTGTTGACAGATTGGTATGTCGTTTTCCATCATCATCTTTGTCTTCGACTTGTTCATCTTCAGATTCAGATTTTTACCTTCATTAGTTAGTTCCTGTAGCAGTTCCAGCGGTGTATTAGCGCACAGGAGAATGTCGTCGGCAAAGTGACGATGACTGAGATATTTTGCTTTCCTTTTGATGGTCTGCCGTATTTATGCGTACTGTATTCGTTATTTATCATCGCCATTTGCACAATTTCTCGTCGTTTCGTCAGTACGGCTCGTATTTGTGACAGTATCCTCGATTTAAATGGCTTGTTGATTGCTTTAGCTACTTTTGTCGCGCTTTGTGGGATCACGTCTGGGATGCCTTCGGTCATGGTGTCTCTTGTTGTGTACAGAATCAGTTTCTCAATTCGGGTTTGAATTCGGTCTTCTTTGATCCTATTTATGTGGTATCTATTGTGGTGGCCTCTTATTCATTAGTGTGTTACTGTTCACCTCTATGTCTTATTTCACTTTGCTTATACACATTCTGTTGTCACTTCCAATCTTCCAAAGTTGACTAGGTTGATGACTGCGTGTTAGTTAGGATGAAGCCAATTTCGGTCTTCGTTATACCGTTTGGGCTTTTCTATGTCCATTTCCTCGCTGATTTCTTCGGAAACATGGTATTCATGAATTTGTACTTTCTTCGTTTTGACCATTCTACCAAACTATCACCGCTGTTGTTCTCATTTCGAGCCCATATGTTCCTGCAGACGTCGCCATATGGTGTATTCTGTTCCTTAGTTGCGCATTGAAATATCCTATCACTATCGTGTAATGGTTTGATTTCCCTTTAGTTTTATCCACCCCGTTGTGGAAGCTAACTTTGTAGAATGGTTTAATACAGCGAATGCATGACTGGTAATGAGTTTAATAGTTTGTCCATGTGGGAAAATATATATATGTACATATATTAAAAACATGTAATACTTTACATGATTTCAAATGCATATAGTCATTGTGTAACTCGAGTTAGGGCTGGAGTAAATAAGAAAAAACTATTTTGATACATTACACATTCATTATCAAAATATAAGTGACTGAACCAATTGATTCCCTCAAATAAATCGCAATTAAGTACAGTTTCAAAATAGTCCAAATAGAAATGATACCAACAGTATATACTCATAAGACATTCAGTGTATTTCGCTCCGACGCTAGTACGTTTATGTGTATATGTTCCATCCAGCCACACAAGAACAACATAAGTGACACATATGATAATAGAAACGATTAGACAAGTATCCGTGAACATTATTTACACTAATCCTGTTCTGCTTGCTAGGTAAAGGCGTTTCTCTCTTCCAGCCACATGCTCACAGCTGTCACCAATTAGGAGGTATAACCAGGTTCTGCCGTAACGCACGGGGCAATGGTATTCCTAGCTATTGCAACGAACGCAAGCCTTGGTGTTACACAGAAGATAAGGACAAGCGTTACGAATTGTGTGACATACCGATGTGTAATCGTGAGCATGCCACTATTTTTGATTCTATGTTTAATATACAGAAAAATAGAAAGGTTTATGATCCTATGATGCTATAAGTTAGGTAATTGTTTAAAATGATAACTCAAAACGAACATTGATTGTCTAAATTAGTAATGATTACGTAGCTATTCTTGAGCATGTAAGAACTAAATAACAAATAATATGACATTTTATGTTTTTTTGCAATGATTATCAGTCATTTCCGTAATCCTCATAATTAGCTTTCTCTACATACAACTTGCAAAATCATTCATGCAGGGCAACTTACACATTGTGCGTGGCTGCGCTCTTCCCGCTTGTAGGTGTGCCCTTTATACTCCCCAATAAACTACAGCTGGGCCTGGCTCTGTTTACGGTAGGTCAATAAGAAACAAAATACCTTGTACTGGTAATACGGCAATCTAGATCTTTTATTTACAACTGGATTGCCTGGCGCTCACTTGAAGTGTGCGCTCGGCTGATTGTACCTTGAAAGACATACAGTATTATGGTAAATGATAAACATCCAAGTACAACAAAAAGCCTATCGTACAATCAGCTGCTTGCATGTATACTGATACAATGTAATAGTGTATCAACAGAAAACACATGCGTTAAGCGAAAGTATACATTGACAGAAACCGTAAAGGGGGGAAAACAACCCCACCCTCCACTGGAACAGTGGAGCCTACCCCCCCCAGGCACAGCAAAGTAAACAAGACAAACAGTTGCATGTCGGAGACGTTACGAACACGAGACCTACTGCAGGATCAGCCAAGTATCCGCAACTAACCCCCACACACAAAAACGCGCTGTCATACCACGAACAAACAAACGCAGAAGTCCAAGGGCGGCGTGTCAGCAAATACGCTGGCAACGACACTGTCAGTGAACGGCACCGGCCGGAGACAAGGCAGTACGGAATAGAGGGTGGCCTGCACCAGCTGCATCCAGGTGGCGTCCGGTCAAAGAGTCGCGGTACCGACATACAGAAAAGTGCCAGCTCACAGCAGTGCGGCAAACCGGCACGGGCGAAGTCAAAAAGCAGTGGTGTAGCCGAGGTGTTACCCGAGTTCCCAAGCCAGGACGTTGGCAGTCTGTCGCAAGCCGATCAAGCCGTCCAAACTTCCCGTGAAGCATAGCTGCAACAAGAAAATATACCAAAGCAGATTCTGCACATATGATGCAACGCAGGCTACACAAGGACAAAATTCGCTGCTGTAGTGTGTCCCTATGGGAGAACATGCGCTGGGGCGCGCCAGAGCAGTTGTTGTGCACAACTGACAGAAAAACGGAACAACCTAGGTAATAAGTGACCGTTACAGTGACGCCACAATGTCTGCTGACGAGTGTCTCCTCGCCCACGGCAGACAAATAAATAAACAACCACAACGCAGCGAATAACATGATGGCTGAACAAAACCTAGGGAAGGCCACGTACACGCAGCCAAAACCGTGAGACGGCGACACATATAACGGAAACGCGTCTGTAATAAGATCAAAGCAGACAGGCACAGCATAATCACACATGCAGACGTGCACGAAATCATGACAATGCAAGAGAGAAATGTGACCACCTTATGCTCCGAAACAGTGCAGACATGGTACATATGCACTGAGCAAGTCGCACCATATCAGGCGCAGATACAACTTGAATAGCGTCACGCGAGCAAATGATGCCACACCACCCAATGTCCACGCACACGCGAACACCCAAGGAAACGTCATTACAGGAAAATTCCCATCGGCAACCACACCACGTAAACATACATGATTATAACGACAAATTAACAATTGTTGTGTGCACGTATGTATGTGTTGTGTAACAGCAGCATGATAATCAAGACTAAGAAGCGCCACGTAACAATTTTATGAAAAGGGTTCACAGGGGTAGACACACATATGTGTTGCACTTCATGGCTACTCTTCTTCAAGACATAGTTCTGAATAGTATTTCAAGCGTACCATGCGACTGACGAGTTGAAAGCGGATGGCGTGCTTTTTAATGTTGCGTGTTTTGAAATACACTGAATGGAAATGTATTGAATTGTAAAAAAAATCAAACACACATAAGATGTGACATCATATCAAGAACACAAAGATGTTAGATATTGGTCAGAGATAGCCACTGCCAAACCGTAACAATCGCTTAAACGAGATGGAAGTGTCAATGGTCATCAATCATGTTAAAACAAAACACGCACCAAAAAACGTAGAACAGAACCGGAAGCGCATAATACATCATACTTTCTCAGACGAGAGAAAGACATATCAGCACAGGAAAAAGACACCCAATAACATGCGCCGAAACAAGGAGGCCATGGAAGATGAGAAAAGTGTTGGAAAACAAACACCTACCATAACCACGTGGACACGGGTCATTAGAGCAATCGACGGCACGCCGTAGCATACGTCCAAGATGAGGACAGCAATCCAAAGTGATTATATCCTCCAGCACATGCGTCACAACAAATGAATATGACACATCAACACGATCCACCCAGAACAGGCATGCAGAATATGGAAATGGGGCACCTGCGTAGAAAAGAGCAGACCGCATCAAGCGCCCAAACACGTCAAACCTGGGAGGAAAATATCCGCCGTCGGACGACATCCTGCGCGCAGAAAGTGTGGGCATGGCGTATACACAATAGGCCGAGCCCGATCATTGGACACGTGAATCCGGCATATAGACGGCCAGGAGTATTGCGCCTAAGAGCACACCTGTGCACATGCGTGGTAAAGAGCATCCCAAAGGAACAAGATACACTGGCATCCAGCAAAACGTCCGACAGACTTGGCACCTGGGAAAACACCAGCACACCAAGCCGCCAGTAAGGTGGCGACGTTTGCAGCAACGACATCGAAAGCTTGAAGCAGAAGTTGATGGCTTGCGCCAAGGCGCTCTTCGGTAACGGCCCATATTATTGGCGCCAGGTACAACATCTGTGTATTACGCAAGCAAAACACACACAGCTGAAACAGACGACGCCTCGCAGACAACTGGCATGAATAGGTCAATGTACATGACGCCAGGTAGTCTCGCTTAACCGACTGTCGGGCGGCTGCGGAACTACGCCGAGAAGACAGACATTCTGGCGACTTTGCCGGCCTGTAAAAATGATCCGTGTGAGGCTAAACCATGCTGCCATTTCACGGATGCTGTTTAATCCAGCTATAATACATAAAAGAAACAACCGGACATTTTTGTTTATTGTCGTGGTAGTATAAGTTTTATGTTTTGAATAGTTTTTAAAATACAGCAATAGCTGCTAAAAAATGTCGTTATTCTATTTGTTATTTGAAAAACGGCCTGACAAACAATCAGGGTAACAACCCTAATCTGGTAGAAGGCCGGTTTGGCGGTTACACTTGCAGCCCATAATTTCCCAGGCAGAGTTGAGAGGTTAAAATTCCGCCACCTCACTTAGCCTGGGTACCTGAGGATAGGCACCAGGTAGACATATGTGGATCACGCCGGCAAAGAACCGCCGTGTATGACGCAGGCAAAACACACACAGCTGAAACAGACGACGACTCGCAGGTACTGCCAACCCACTTGGCGCCAGTAGCCACATCGATGTAATACGGCGGCAAGTAACGCACAGCTGAAACGGACGACACCTCTGCTATCCTAGCATATCACGGCCCATGTACTTGGCGCCAGGTAGAGCCTCAGTGATGTAAATCACGCAAAGCTGGAACAGACGACACCTCTGTGTATTTTTTATGATAACTTATTTCAATCTTTGATGCCATGTTTTAACGATTTGTAACTTTTAGTATTTTTCTATGATTTCTTGTAACAGCGCCTGCGAACAAGGTAACTTGGATAAATGGCGCTATATAAATGCTTACATTATTATTGTTATTATTATATTAAGGCCAATATACCTGTCGCCAGGTAGAGCATCAGTGAGGTAAATCACGCACAGCTGAAGCAGACGACACCTCGGTTATCCTAGCATATTACGGCCATATACTTGGCGCCAGGTAGAGCGTCAGTGAGGTCAATCACGCACAGATGAAACAGACGACACCTCTGTTTTCCTAGCATATTAGGGCCATATACTTGGCGCCAGGTAGAGCATCAGGGAGGTAAATCACGCACAGCTGAAACAGACGACACCTCTGTTATCCTAGCATATTACGGCCATATACAGGTAGAGCGTCAGGGAGGTAAATCACGCACAGCTGAAACAGCAAACGTTGACCTTAGGTGGCCTCCATTCGTTTCGTATGCCTAGCTTCATTCAGGGCTGGCCTCAAAAGTATATTGCATCACTCTGGACACAATACAGTTTTTTTTACAGTGCAGACAAAAGTGAGACAATTCCTATTCCTGCTTGTCATACATCATGGCATTGGATCATGAAAAAACGACAGAAAACAGAAGAAATGGGACCCAGCGGACACCTTGTAGCTAGTTGGAAAACCTTGACTTTACGGATGACTTCTCTAACCTGTCCCACAGCTATCAACAAATGCAACAAAAAGCACAACTGCTAAATATAGTACAGCTAGAACTCAACGGAAGCAAAATAGAAATTACGAAAGCCACCACACACAAAATCAACAAGCATATCGCTTTGAAAGGAGAGCCACGAAAAAGCAAGGATACAGAAAGTACGAGTAGTATTAATCATGTTGAGAAAACTCATGTTTAACACCAAACTGAGGATACTCACCTCAAACGTCATGTTAGTGTTACTTTATGGATCGGAAAAATCGCACAAAGTACGCAGAAGACACTAAGAATAAATGCTTGATTTTATCAATCAGTGTCTGCGTAGAACCTACACCTGAAGTGATCAGACTAGGTATCCAACAATAACTTTTGAAATGGACAAAACCAATAGAAAGTTAAATAAAGAAGATAGAATGGAGGTGAATATGACACACCCTTAGGAAATCTAAAAAAAACACCAACCGTCAAGCCTTCGCTTGGTACCCCCCAGAGAAGAGGCGAAGAGGAAGGACACGAAATAACAGGCAAAGAGACACGGAATAAGAAACAAAGTATATGGGATACACCAGGAGAGAGGTGGAGAAGATGGCCACAAACATACAACACTGGCGTTCCTTAATCGATGGTCTATGTTCCAAGCGAGCAAACAGGCACACATAAGTAATATACAACAGGTGGCTGGATATGTGCTGTAACGCGGTGTTTCAATTTAAGGTTTCAATTACTGTTCTTGTCTGTGATTTAACCAATGAAAATGAATTCGCATTTCTGTATATAAAATCATTAAATGCTCCAGGAACTGATAGCATGAACCAAATATTGGAGTTTCAGTCGAATTATATTGAAACATATACTTTTAAATATTTCAAAGGTATACCCACATAGCCGGAAGAACTACGCCACATAACCTAAAGAAGGTTCAACTCAGCACATTGCCAAACTCCAGCTGGCAACAAACTGCGTTGCTACAGTGCTATGTAACTCATTTCAAGAACGCTCAGTAGTAATAACGCTCGTAATGGCGTCACATATCCTAGCAATATAAGCCGACAAGACAAACTAAGAGACAGAATAGTTTTCAATTCCGTTGTCTCAGACGCATCCTTGGCATATTCTGGCAGGATACGGTCACAAAGATAGAGGTCCTGGAGCGTGTTTCATGCACCAGTATGTACACACTATTAAGCCAGCGACGTCTGCTATGGTTTGGTCACGTCCATCGAATGGCTAATGGCCGTATACTTAAGGACCTCCTTTGTGGTGAACTTGTCACTGGGACACTCACCTTTGGCCGACCATAAATGCGTTAAAATGACACCTGCAACCGTGACATGAAGATGACAGGAATTGATTTTAATAACTAAGAGATCGTCATCTTTGATCGTGGAAACTGGAGATATGCCTAATTCCATGTGAAATTATCACTGTAGGAATTGCCATCCCAATGTTAAATCACTGGTGATCATATTTAAATTGCCTGTACAGCGTATCGATATGTTTATTGCTTAGGCAGGTCTGGCTATAAATAGTTTTAGTTGACAAACGTTTCCTGTGTCTAGTGATTACATTTGGTCGAATAAATGTAGCAAATATTGGTTTAAGTTAGTCGAATGGAGAATTCTAACAAATGCAAAACTAATTAAGCATAACGAAACGCTGAAATGTTATTACATAACGTTTTTTTGCTATCTAGATATTCACTTAAGCATCTGACAGTTTATGTTGTTATTTAGAGAGAATAATAATATAACAAAACTGTACATTTAATGTCAACTGATAATATGTTCTGCCGTATGAATCACGTAGTGCCTGAACAGAATACAATGAAATACAATATATATATATATATATATATATATATATATATATATATATATATATATATATATATCATATTCTTTAAAATGGTAAATTGTTTAATTTAAATTAATTAATAATACGAAAATAACGCTGGTGCTAATTGAATATTTGGTTTTTGTTCAACAAACAACGACATATATGCAAGGAGAATTCTTAGGTAACACATTCCATAATGAAGACAATATGTAAATGTGTTGAAAGGAAATGCAACAAGTTAAACACTTACGTAATTATGATTTGCTTTCCTAATAAATGTATAAACCAATTTCATATATTATATAAACAAAATGTTGACAACAACATTTCACACACTATGGATACATATTGGGATACGGATACATATTAATACATGATCCAATACTTTACATAAGTAATAAAAAGACTGGTCATTGTTATTATTGTCAACGTTATTATTATGTATTATGATTGTGAATATCACATTCTCTCTCAACGTAACTTAACTCATATTACCTGGAAGTGAATTGTTGATAACATTAAATATAAACACCATATTGTAGAAATCAATCGTACCATACACAAGCAAAGTATTGATATGACTAAAAAATAGGTCTTGTGTGTGACAAGTACTCTTCATCTTTACAAATTCTTATGTTAACATAATTATTATTATTGCTTTTTATGTAAAATACAATGGTTGTATTTTGTCTTATATGTATTTCCCCACATTTCACAACAGTAATTAAGATCAGGCATCAGTGCAGTAGAGAATATATAAAGCATGACTATTTAAGGTGCTTGGGTATTCACAACGGACACATCCTTACTTATTTTATTTGTGATTTTCTTAATGTTGTTATTTCAATTGAACTGAGAGTCTATGCAAAAACACCAACAAATTATGCAGAATGGACTATTTATATATTATTTGTGTTGATGCTGATACAGCGACTATTTACTGACATTGTCCTTGTAATAATAGCAAAAATTGTTTTCCTTTTTTGGGGAGTACCCTTCATCTTTGTAAACATAACTTCGACACTTAATTGTGACCATGTTCAAATGACCATGGTCGATGACAATGGCCGACCATTGTCACATACACCTTGACCGTAATCGACAACGTTTCACGATGCCCTACTTAGGTTGTGCACCGTATACCTGCTTAGAGACGCTAATTGACGTTTGACCTAAATCTAAATCAATAGTTCAACACCTGTTAGACGGCGGCACTTAACCTTTGAACTTGCTTTGCAACACCCTCATTTCCACTCACGGCTCGATGATAACCGGTTTCAATGTTTCAGGTGTATGTGATTCAAAACCATGCAAGAATGGCGGAAGTTGCGTATTTACGAATTGGGGACCCGGTTATGAATGCAAATGCACGAGTTCTTTTTCGGGACATTATTGCACCAAAAGTAAGTATTTTGACACATATACTTTGTGGTCCATATACAGTTATCTACCAGGCAGCGTCACTGGTGACCGTATTTGGCTTAATAAATCTAACTCAACCTCACGCCAAACTAGTTCACCATATTGGCATATCATACCTCAACCTCTCCCTAAGCCTACACTTAACACAGATTATTGTATCAGTATGCTAAACTCACTGCTAACCCATTTCCATCCTATCGTATAATCACGCTAAATTCAATGTTACATGTATTCCTAAGTCTAACCTTATGTTTTGAACGCTGACATAAGACCTAATAATGGTATTATGGCACTTCCAGATGAGTGGCGCCACCAACAGGACATGTATGTAACTACAGGAACTAATGCCTTCTTCGTGGGTGTGCACACACACACGCACACACACTCACGTACACGCACACGCACACGCACACGCACACGCACACGCACACGCACACGCACACGCACACGCACACGCACACACACACACACACACTTACACACACACGCACACGCACGCGCACGCACGCACGCACACACACACACACGCACGCGCACGCACGCACGCACACACACACACACACACACACACACACACACATATATATATATATATATATATATATATATATATATATATATATATATATATATTCACACACAACACATACAGACACACACATACACACACAGACACACACACACACGCACGCACGCACGCGCGCGCGCACTAGATTTAGCCGGGGGTGTCCAGCGTTCTCAGCAGCGTTATTTACACAACACCCCGTGACGGCGCTGCACTAGATTACACCAGAACCACGATTGACGTCACGCTAGATCAATACATCCAAACTCGGTATCCTCGGGAGTACCACACAATGTATCAACTATGGGGCCCATGATATATCATACCTTTGATATTTGACCTTGAGTTGTGATCTTGACCGGATTTTGTCGGTCATCGTTTAACAGTCTGGGGCGCCATTTGACGTTGCCCTAATGTTGTAGTGTACCGTATACCCGCTTAGAGGCGTCAGTTGGCGTTTGACCTAAATATGTAGTTCACCGGTGGCGGCACTTAACAATTAAACTTGCAGTGCTACGCGCCAGTCTCTACTCACGGCTCGATGATAACCGGTTTCAATGTTTTAGGCGTATGTGACTCAAAACCATGTAAAAATGGCGGAAGTTGCGTAGAGACGAATTCTATACCAAGTTTTAAATGCAACTGCACGAGTGCTTTTACGGGACGTTTTTGCACTGAAAGTAAGTATTTTGACACAATTACTTTGTAATCCATATACAGTGACTTACCACGTAACGTCACTGGTGACAGTATGTGACTTACAGACAAATCTAGCTAAGCCTTATGCCTATATTATTTCACCATTTTGGCATAGCATACCCCAACCTCTCCCTAATATAAGCCTACATATAATTCAGATTATCGTATCAGCATGCTAAACTCACTGCTAATCCATTTCCACCTTATCGTATAATCACGCTAAATTCAGTGTTACATGTATTCCTAAGTCTCGCCCTGTGTATTTTGAACGCTGACATAAGACCTAGTTATGGTATTAAGGCACTTCCAGATGAGTGGCGCCACCAATAGGATATATATGTAACTACATAAACTAATGCCTTCTTCGTGGGTCTCTAATCGTTGACAAACTTCCTGTAGTAATTCCAGAATCGTTAAAGAGAAATGAGCGTCAGTTGCCTTTCGGTATTATAACTTATGCGGTGCTATATTACGGCTGAAATATAAATAATTAGCGTTACACACAGAAACAGGTCGAGGTTAATCGAGTAAAGTGTTGCATATATGTACTTGTATCAGGAATATGAATGGAATTGAGTTTCCTAAACACTAAGGTGAATCCAAATTGATCTAGCGATTGGGAATAGCTACACACATGTGCTATACCATTTTGGAAAGCCCAGAGCAAGCCTCGAATACGCAAAATCGTCGATGTTTGATTTTCGTCCCTCAACTCGAGTTTTCGATGTTTCAAACTATCGACTTTCGCTGTGTCAATAAATGGACCGGCTATCCGTGGCGCCCCTGGTGGCGGGTTGGCTAGCGTCCTGAAACTCGGGTTCAAGTCGCCAGGTGGCAGCAGAATGTAAAATATCTGTTGACTCGATCTCGATGCTCATGATATCGTTCCCGCAAGATTAGCTGTTTCATTTGTTTTAGCACTAATACAACCATCATATCGCATTGTAAGGAGAAATATCTAAAACACGGCTGCTATATAACCTCACGAAAGTTATGCAAAATGTTTGGAAGAAAACTGGAAAGTGTCGAAAGATTTGTGAATGGGCGATAAATGCAGGAAGCATCGCTATGATGATAGTATGTCATAATATTATCATTATGACCGCATAGATTTACGTGTCGATGTAATGTTTTGTAGGCTGTCACTGACATTATTTCAGGTTATGCAGCAACTATTGCATGTACAGATGTTGGCTTCGCAGATAAAGGAATAAAACTAGTGGGTAAAATGTTTCAAGGATGAAGCAGGACTGGGGTAATATGAATGGGAGTGGGACTACTACAGGGTAAATGCTTCGCAGCTAAAACACGTATGAGACACGAATTAAAGTAAGGAGACAACCCCCCCCCCCCGCCCCCTACCCTCCCCTCGCCCACCTCCTTCCGACCGTCCCCAGTCCAGCCGCCGTCCTCTCCCTTCCCTGTTCATTCATATTTCCGGCTGAAATTGCGCCACTGACGGTCACATCGCATGTTGAATATTCCTTGGGAACCCTCGACTCAGTGACAGGTAACAGCGACTTTTGCCAGCTGGCACCGCGAACTATTTATCTCCGTGCTGCAACCAACCGGTTCCTCCAGGATTCTTTACTCGACAGGATATCGTGACAAGATATCTCACAGTCACGCCCGGTATCGAAATGAAGCGAGGCTGATTTCAAGGGTTGAGCAAAATTGTAGACTCCAGTGACGCCTACATGATATCTTCCTCACAGCAATTCTCTCACAAGACGCAGTTCAGTACTTCAAAGTTCCCACACTCATCATCCACTCTATCCTGGTGTCAAACGTGTGTTGTACGGTTGTACATCTCAATCTCCTCATTATTTGCCGTGTGTGTATCTCTTCAATTTTGCTTGTCTCCTTACTTTTAACTCGTGTCTCATACGTGTTTTAGCTGCGAAGTATTTACCCTGTAGTAGTCGCACTCCCATTCATATTACCCCAGTCCTGCTTCATCCCTGAAGCAGTTAACCACTAGTATATATATATATATATATATATATATATATATATATATATATATATATATATATATATATATGTATATATAT
This sequence comes from Oasisia sp. SBJ-2009, assembly GCA_964017155.1. NCBI lineage: Eukaryota > Metazoa > Annelida > Polychaeta > Sabellida > Siboglinidae > Oasisia > Oasisia sp. SBJ-2009. Next base: position 52,744,552 of record OZ024855.1, on the reverse strand, counting down.
ATGTATATAAGTATATATATATATATATATATATATATATATATATATATATATATATATACATATATACATATATATATATATATATATATACTAGTGGTTAAATGCTTCAAGGATGATATATACATATACATTTTAATTTAAACTAAAAATTATATATTTGAAATAATTATTGTTATATAACAAATAAATATCTAAGATATCCTTTAAAACGATACAGGATGTATTAAATATAATGATGTAAATTTAATAAATCAACAGTTTATTTCTAAAATGTCCTATACAATAAAAAATGTTATATCTAAATTATTACTTTAAGCTAAAGTTCACAATAAAAGTAGCTTTCGTGTTCAGCACTTCACCATGTGATACATCTTTGCTATTTTGTTCATTATCAATTTCCTCCATGCATGCGCATAGTAAATCATATAAACACACACGCACACACACACACACACACACACACACACACACACACACACACACACACACACACACACACACACACACACAGACACACACACACACACACACACACACACACACACGCACGCACCACACACACACAACACACACACACACACCACACATGCACGCACGCACACACACACACACCACATACACGCACGCACGCACGCACCCCATGCACCCACGCACCCACGCACGCACGCACTCACGCACGCACGCACGCACCCAAGCACGCACACACACACACACACACACACACACACACACACACACACACGCATGTACGTATGCAAGCCACATTAGAACTAGAGTACCGTCAAACGAAGGGTAGAGTAGATAAATGTGAAATGTCAAGTGCGGCCACCAGGCGGATATGTGTTGAATTATAAAATTACGGCAAAGGTTGTGTCACAACCTAGGCGACAAATTGTTAGGAGGAACAAAGGTCATATATCGGCCCTGGTGGATAACTGGTCAAATGTATAATTAGGTCATTTATCTTCACCCGTCGAATAGATGGTAAATAACGAAAACGAATCAAAATAGGTAATTGAAAAGTCCATTGCATAAGCGCAATGTCATTTTCGGAGAATTACAATGGTAAAGTTATCGTATCTTCTTTGATTGTTTGCTTCATGGATAGTTCTTTCCCGATTCAACATGTTGAAATCGCTAAAATAAGTTAGCCTTACACAAAATGCCTTTAGATGGCACGTTTGTGCGCGCGAATATTTATAAACTTTACTTACTGCATTCGCACGCGCAAAATAATTTAATTAATTGTAAGTAATATAGTAATAATTAATTATTATCATCACTATGATTTGCAGGAATTATAAGTTTTATTATAATATAATAATATTTTATTTATATAGCGCCACATCCATAATTGGTTATGGCGCTTCACAAAATACTGCTATTTAAAATACAATAAGAAGAATACTACCCACACATAATATTTCAAAATAAATAATGAAAATATATGTGTCTATATAATTAACTAAGTGACCTATCAGTATTAAAAAGAACCCATACAAATTCCATAACAACAATAGTGATAAATTAATGTAAAGGTAATAAATAATTAAAATGGTAAAATAATTACGACGTAACAATAATTTTCATTCAGCACATACACACATTATGCATAAGAAACTATTATTGAAGCTATATATTTTTCTACTTATGAATTATATTTCCACCACCAGTAAAGACAAGACACTGTATTAATTATCGGGACAATAAATCACTGAAAATTAAAAAGAATATGAATATAAAATGTGAAATATATGGTGGTAGAAAAAGAAGGTTTTGGTGCAGTTAAAAATAATAATATTATATGTTATTGTTTAGTTATTATTGTTAACAAATCTTTATATAATAATAGCTTGCAGTACACGCGGGATGTTTATAGAAATATTCTTAAAATAAACAATGTGACATCATCGAACAGCAAGTAATTTCCATACCTCTTTTATGACTACCTGGGTAATGTTTTTTTTAAATATTACCTGTGGGTAGCATCTATTTTAATAACATTATATTGTGAAGTACCACAAACAAATATGGATTTGGCGCTATATGAAATAAAATATTATAATTATATTATAAAAAAACTTAACATTTTCTGAAGATCTTGGTAATGATAATAATTAATTATTACTATGTTACTTGATTAATTAAACTATTTCGCGCGCGCGAATGCAGTAAATAAAGTTTATAAATATTCGCGCGCACCACCGCGCCGCCTAACGTTATTTTGTGTAAAGCTAACTTTTATGGTTGAAAGTCACGAAAACGTCGCCAGTCACGTTTAGAAATGGAGAAAACATTTTTTTTATGTATTTGAAAATAATTACTTTCATGCGAAAGTACATACGTACAGCTTTATGAAACAATCAATTTGATCATCCAAGCTATCTATGGTTTTTTGCACCACCTCGTCAAACAGTGATGATATTTTCGCCATTTTGTCCAATGTATCCTACGTTATCCGCCACCTTGTCGTACTAAATATGCGTGGATATACTTAAAAATAACAATTAATAAATGAACAAGTCGTGTAATGCAAGCTAATATCATGGTTATGAAGTATGTAGAACGGATTCAGGTTCAGATTATTTTTAATATGACATTTCTTTTTTGCAAAATGTGAGCTTGTTTTGACGATGCAGAAAACTGTGTAGTTGCAAAAGTTGACCGTTTTCCAAAAAGCCACAATTATTGAATCAAGTAGGCCACGTGAATGCTTTTGGTACGATGTCTTGCATTGGGATCTTGTATTCAACTGCATCAAAATAGTCATCGTCTGAACAAACTATGTGGTAGCTGGCGTAGCTTTCCCCAAAGGACGCCCGTGGATAACGTAGAATACAAACATTTCTGATTGTTCATGCGCAATATATATATATATACGTTTTACATTATGTAATATTATGAAAACATAATGGATTTTGGGGCTAGTTAAATATACAATACCTTGATATGATTGTTATTAAAATGGTTCAGACATTTGTGTTAAATACATGCGTAATGAATTAAATTAAGCAACTAAATCGTGATAGTGTATTCATTAAATCATCAACAACGATACAGTGCACAATATATTATATCACTTAACACTTATTTTCGACATCTGGAGCATTTATGGAAACATCAACAACTGAAATGTCTTGATGAAGGAGCGTAATTATCATGACAAATTAAAGTGTACGCTGCAGCATGTGGATAACGTAGAATACATGCGAATGTAATAATTTCTTATCATTGATATATTGAAAGATACTGTTAAATATAAGATTACCTGAACACATACTCAACATGTTACAACATATTGCAGCACATATGTAACGTTTCATAGCACATGTATACGTATTCATGTTTCAGCAATCATATGTGCTGATAACGTAGAATACAAAATAATATTGTGCATTTTGGCAACATTTTAACATTAGACAGGGATACAACTGTCGTGTTATTACAAGACCACATTGTTGTCGTATATGACAGAAGAAATAGCAGTGATCTGGTTATTCGTTGTTTTGCAAAATGAGTTTAGTTAACTTGGTTAACATTGAATACAACTGACGCAGCCATCGTACAGTCCTTTAGCACATTACCTTGCGCGGTTTCGAGGTACTGCCATGGCGCAGGTATGTCGCACATGACCTCGTATAATTCACATCAGATTCACGAGTGTGCAGTTCCTATACTAACTTGCTTGATCCAACCAACGATGATCTTTACGATGCAACACTGCGCCATTTCATCTGGCAGCACCGCAAGGCTCTTGTGTTTCAAGTACACCGTAAATTCCCTTATAGTGTATCACCGCAGGAGAAACCTTCACTTGGTCCTTAGAGTAGTACACGCTGCTTATTTCCTCCAGAAAATGGCACATGTAGGTCTCGGTGAAATCTACTTGCAAGGTGCATTAGGTTTCTGCGAGAGTGTGTTTTAAGAATGGCAAGGTTCTCGTATTTAGTGCGGTTTGAAGGCATCCATGCATCGTCTTTGAAGTCAACATGAACTTCGAAATAGTCTCTCATATACAATGGTATGGTTGCACTTTTGTATAGGCGTTGATTTCCAACTTCGGTCAGTTCTTCGCTCGGTGTATTCGCATCTTTCTCTGGAATGTCATGGCTTCTTCTCTTTCTAGCTTCCGGGGTCAAGTCAACTGTTTTATCGTAGTACATATTAATTGTTTGCTGACTTTCGCGGCTTTTTACTTTAACTTTAAAACAACACAAGTTGAAGAAGATACCCAATAGATATTACACGCTACAATGAAATGTTAAATACTCCCTGAAACGTAGTATTATGTTACATATGTCTGAATGTGTTCAAATGTTTCTGTTATGAATTCCACTCGCGTTTCGTTGACTTGATACTATTTGGGTTAATAACAGCATTCCCTTTCAAATGTTACATATGTGTGTATTTTACGATATCAATACATATTTACTATAATTTTTATATGTCCTTTGTGCAAGAATGCTACACCATTAGCTAGCTACCATTTTGTTTTCCAGATTTCTGATTTAAAAGAGCTGCAAGTGATAGCTTAATTTTGCATACAAAAATAACTAAGTCTAAGTGGAATTATACGGTAGTAATCTCTCATTGTGAAGGAAATCTCACTACTTTACCTTTGGTTTTGCAAATTAGGTGTCAGACCCGCAGCAAAACCACTTTCGTTTGAATCTGGCCCAAACGTTGCCGTAAGAACGCCATGGAATGTGTTACAATGCTTCCTTCCCGGCGATAACGTAGAATACAGGATAACGTAACATACATCATTTCATATTACTGAACCATATGTAATTAAATTAGATATGTATATCCTGCACAACTTTTATTTCACAAACTAAACAAGGCAATCTCATATAGCATACCTTGAATGTAAATTTGGGAAAGAAAACATTATCATTATGAAGGGAATCTAGCTAGTACAATGTTTCATGTGTGTGTCATGCATGCATTGCTAAATACAAACTTATCTTTGGTTTTGCAAATTGTGTGTTAGACCCGCAGCAGAACCACTTTCGTCTTAATCTGGCCTAAACGTTGTCATAAGAACGCCATGAAATGTGTTACAATGCTTCCTTCCCCGCGATAACGTAAAATACCGGATAACGTAAAATACATCATTTGGTATTATTGGACCATATGTGATTAAATTAGGTATGTATATCATGCACAACTTTTATTTCACAAAATAAATAAGTTAATCTTGTATAGTATACCTTGAATATAAACTCTGAAAACAAAATTATTTCATTTTGAAGGGAATCTAGCTAGTACAATATTACATTTGTTTGTCATGCATGTATTGCTAAATACAAACTTATCTTTGGTTTTCCAAATTGTGCGTTAGACCCGCAGCAGAACCACTTTCGTTTGGATCTGGCCTAAACTTTGCCATAAGAACAGTATGGAATGTGTTATTATGCTTCCTTCCCCACGATAACGTAGAATACCGGATAACGTAAAATACACCATTTGGTATTATCGAACCATACGTGATTAAATTAGGTCTCTATATTATGCACAACTTTCAGTTCACAAAGGAAACAAGGTACCCTCATATAGTATACCTTGATTGTATACTGGGGAAAGCACGTATATGATAAAAGTGGATAACGTAGAATACATTCTTAACGAGGACGCTGTTTTTCTGCCACTTTCATGTCTTCTGACGATCAGAAAAGTTTACTATGCTCATAGCTTATTATTTTAGGTGACAACCCCATGTATGTGTGTTAAGCAGACATACTTTCCAAGCAGATAGCACTTCATTGTTACACAGTTATGATGTATATTATGCGGATAACGTAAAATACATAAATTTTGTGGACAAGTTATATACGTGGCTATGGTAAGGAAAATAGATGCGAATATTTTAGAGAGCATAATAAAATAATAGGTATGTATTCATAGAATGAACTAAAACATGTAGTTAAACAGCTAACAGTTACTAAATATTACAAATACCATCCTTTTTAATACTACCCTGTGTTGTGGACAAGCCAAAATGGGATTTGTTGTGTGTTTCATAGCCACAAACATATAAATTATCATACCACCATAAAAACACAACTATCGCAAGAAGCAAGCAAGAGCAAGCCGAGCTCCTTTTGACTACGCTATTTATATCCCTAGTAAATCCATACCACTCATTTTATAGACAAAAGACACAATATTTGCTACTGGCGACGTTTTCGTGACTTTCAACCTTATAGCGATGTTACGGTAACCGCAATATCCGAAGTCGAAAAGCCTGAGTTGCCGTCGGGATCTGTGATCGAGTTGCTTTTGTGAATTTTCTTCGTTAGAGGAATGCAAGTGATTTTATTTTATAACATAGTGTATGTATATGTATGTAAGACAAGTGAGGAGAAGTTCGGCGGCTGCTGGCGGTCGTTTTCATAGTTAGGTCGGACAGTACATGTCATTGTTGACAACAGTCGATGCCGTCTCTGACTCTGGACTGGTTGTTTCTCTTCTCGTCATTTCAATTTCCCTTGGGTCTTCACCACCACGGACATCTGGTCTATCTGACAGCACAGGGCTATGTCTTTTTGGCTGAAATCTATATCCAGCCACTTCTGAATCCGTGCTATTTCCGTCAGACGAAGAATCAGAAAATCATCCGTAATATTTACGCTCTTTTGTGAGTGCAAAGTCACAGCGCCACCCGACGGAGTTGCCAAGAAGTAGTACGACAACCACTGGCCTATCAGTGGCGTGTCCTCTGATACGTCACTGTTTTTCTAAAATGGAGTTACCCGTAGACTTTCTATTCTATGTGTTCTTTTTTTTTCTTCTGCTAAACCGCTCACGTTAAAAGTTTGTTTGAGGTTGGAAAGTGTTAGTTTTTCTTAGCTCTATTAGGCCCATATCACCAAACCGTTCCGTTTTTCCCCTTTAAGGAATTTTTGTAGCGATTAGTTTTTGCCGTTGGAATTGGTAACTTGTTACACAACCTCAAGGCATATGGCACACTTCGACCATTTGGTAATAACGCATTCAGTTTGTGATCATTACTCTTCATTTTAGCGAAATACACTCTACACAATTCATCGCGTCTGCGGTGCAACGTCGGCAGCTTTACCATCTGCAGGATATTTTCGTATTGATAACCTGGAAATATAGTGTTGAGACACCTTTTTTGAATTATTTCTATGTTATCCGATAAGTATTTAGGTAAGTTCGTATGCCACACAGGGCACGCATATTCGACTACAGGTCTAATTACAGATACATAAATTCTGATCAAATCGTTTTGGTTGATACCAGCACGTTTCAGTTGATAAATCATGTACACTCTCTGTCTTGCCTTTGAAATAATCTCATTCCAACTTAAATCAGATGATATAGTTACACCGAGAACCTTTGCTTGAGACACTCTTTCAATATAATTTCCATTCATATAAATATATGGCAGAGAATCTACCAATGTTCTGTCTCTTCTGAAACATATAACCATCTCTTTGGTCTTAGTCGTATTGATACGCATGCCATTATTACAGGACCATTGCTCAACAAGGTTAGCAGAATCCTGGATAACATATACCATGTCTTGGTTGCATATTTCAAATATAGTGCTGTCGTCAACATATTTATAAATAGGACAAGGCGTTTGCAAATCATTGATATGGACTAAAAAGTGTTTTGGCCCTGATAAAGTCCCTTGGGGAACGCCCCCATTGGGATACCCTGGTTTTGACACAGCGTCGCATATTTTCACTCTCTGTTCGCGATCTAGTAAGAACGCAGCCATCCATCGAACCAGATGTGCAGGTACTTCCATTCCAGTAATTTGTTTGGGTTTAACAGTATATCGTGGTTAATCAGATCAAATGCTTTGCTATAATCAAGAAAAATCATTCTTACCAAATTGCCCGTTACATCGGTGCTTTCATACCATTTGTGGAGCATTTCAACAAGAGCATCCGTGGTACAAGTCCCTGCCATTCCTCCATACTGCTTATCATCAATTTGTGGTTTAACATAATAATCGACCCATTTTAGCACTAGTGATTCAAACACCTTAGCTATAATGGGTATACATGATATCGGTCTTATGTCATTTTCAATAGTAACTGGGGGATGTTTCTTTGACACAGGAATAATAGTTGCCGTCTTCCATAGTTTTGGCAGTACACCTTCTCTAAGAGGACTATTCAATATCGCAGTTACCGGCGCCGCAAGAAGGTGTGAACACTCTTTCAACGCCCATGGGGGTATTCTAGCCGGACCCGTAGCTTTGTTCACTTTGATCTTATCAAGTGCCAACTTAGTGTCACTCACGCTGATGGTGAATTTAGCTGGCAGTGGTTCTTTAATGTCAAAGATGGGGCGTGTAGCTCGTAGTTTTGGCAAGTCTTCACTGATCGCCACGAAGCATGCATTCATACGGTTAACAAGAGTGTCCATATCTCCACCAGTAAATGCATTTGCCAAACCCAACATCTCATTTTGACCGCCAGGTGAGTTACCCAAGAGTGTCTTCATATGTTTCCACCAATCCCGTGATGATGTTGCTTCTATTGATGCAATTTTGGATTGGTAGAATTGGCGTCGTAATTTCGGCGCTGCGAAATTACGACCCTATATCTAACCCTTGATGTTTGACCTTGAATTGTGACCTTGACCGGATTTTGTCGGTCGTCGTTTAACAGCCTGGGGCGCCATTTGACTTTGCCCTAATTTTGTAGTGCACCGTATACCCGCTTAGAGGCGTTAATAGGGCCTGTAAGTGGGTCGCGATACATAGCGTGACTCCGCGCGATTGGACCTTATTGGGGACTAAGCGAGACAATTGGGGACTCGCCACAAGAATAATATTCTAACGATGGATGACAGTTGTAGCTTTCGACTGATGAATACTAGCAAAATCAGGTCATAAATATCTTGTATTATACGTTTCTTGTCTTAAATGTCTGATTTAATATTGAGTTTTCTCACACTATCATAGACACATAGCAGTTTACGTAGTTCAGATAATAGACACGATGTTAGGCCGTATGTGTCTTTTACGGGATTTGCATTTTATATTGCTGTACGTTGTGGTTTCGATAAGCTCTTATATCTGATCAGTTGTTTTAATGCAAATAATCATAATACATGTGTACGTTTGCCCCAAACAGGTTGTACTGTGCGAAAATTGGAACACTTCATTATTAATAAAGTTCGCCAAACACAAGTACTTGCTGCTATTGCCATGACAACCACCTTAATAATCGATTAAAATTCATGATTTCCGTGATCATTGCTACCGGCAAAGTATTCCACTGCTTCTGCTTGTAATAATCCTTCCGACAATATAACTGAAATACGCTATTTGGGAACAGTTCGATTTTTACGACCAAAAATCTATATGTTAAAATGGAAAATATGGATCTCATGCCCACAACTGCTCCCAGCCTCGTTTACGCGCGCGAGACTTACACGTCATATTAGTGTTTGACCTAAATATGTAGTTCAGCATCTGTCAGGTGGCGGTTCTTAACAATTAAACTTGCAGTGCTACGCGCCAGTCTCCACTCACAGCTCGATGATAACCGGTTTCAATGTTTCAGGTGTATGTGATTCAAAACCATGCAAAAATGGCGGAATTTGCATACTGACGAATTGGGGACCCGGTTATAAATGCATTTGCAAAGGTGCTTTTGTGGGACGTTTTTGCAATGAAAGTAAGTATTTTGACACACTTACTTTTCGATCCATATACAGTGACCTACCACGCGGCGTCACTGTTGGTCGTGTATGATTTACATAGTCTAACGCAACCTCTCGCCTATATTATTTCACCATTTTGGCATATCATACCTCAACCTGTCCCTAAACGTACAGTCAAACGATGCGTAACGAAGATAAATGTGAAATGTCAAGTGCGGCCACCATGCGGATATGTGTTGAATTATAAAATTACGGCAAAGGTTTTTGTCACAACCTAGGCTACAAGTGGTTAAGAAAAACAAAGGTTACATATCGCCGCTGGCGGATAACTATTAAACTGAATAACTCGCCCGAATATAATGGTAAATAAAGAAAATTGAACAAAACAGGTAATTGAAAAGGCCATTGCGTGTGTGCAATGTTATATGTTTTATCTTCCGAGAATAACAATGGTGAATATATTTTATCTTCTTTGATCGTTTGCTTAATAGATATTTCTTCCATTAATCAACATGTTGCTATGCAACATATAACATATCAAAGCATAACACCAATAAAGTAATATAATGTAACCTTGACAAAGTGAAAAGGAGAGAGAAGGAAGGAAAATAATAATAATTATAGGTACGTTTTCGTGTATCATGTTGTATTCATATGATATATAATTGTGGAACGACGCAAGACATGTGTGGATCATTACCTGCATATGTTTATTGCGTCCAATTTTAGCATCGTTCAGTACATGGCCACGAACTATAGGCGTGGCTGCGCCGTTCCATCGAATCGGACAATACGTCACACTCAAGTTCCAATATATGCACCGCTGCTTCACACGCATGCAGCAGCTTACATACGGGTACAATTTCGTACTAATACACGGACTACATTGCGGTTTTTAGAAACAGTTAGCACCCTGAGACAATATCATATACAATGGAGCGGATTTCTGGAATTCGGTGTAAATTGGCGGAGTTTTGTACTGAGGGGCATGGATATAACACCAGTTTTAAGAGAATACGTAGAGAAGTCAGTTAGAAATGTGCGAATTAATGGCTGACCCGTAAGAATGTAATCCGTATGATGTTATTGTGATTAATCGATGAACGAGGTCGTATCTAAATTCGTGCCTCCTTAGAGGCCATATTTTGCCTCAAACAAATTCAAATAACTCTAAAGATATGCATGTACATATGATGTATGCACTACAACGACAACGCAGAAATCACAAGTTTGATGAAGCGTTTTAAAATTGACATTAAACAGGAGCTGTCGCGGTGCCGCCTTGGAAACTAAATGGTTTCGGGAAATGCACGAGGGGCAGAATCATGACGTCAGCTGTGGAAAACGTTGCGCTGCCGGGATGCGTTCTCAGCGTTATTTACACAACACCGTGCGACGGCGCTGCACGAATTTACACCAGATCCACGACTGACGTCACGCTAGATTAATATATTCAAACTGGGCATCCTTGGGAATACCACACCATTTAGCCACCAGGGGCGCTATGTGGTCATGACATAGTTCATGATATATAATACCTTTGAGGTTTGACCTTGAATTGTGACCTCGACCGGTTTTGTCGGTCTTCGTTTAACAGCCTGGGGCGACATTTAAATGTGCACTGTATGCCTGCTTGTGAGTGAGTTTATTTGGTAAAACATTATAATATATATATAAATATACTATTTACCGAGGATAGACACATTAGAGCACGCTATATCACACTTGTTTCCAATGTGGTCCTCAGAAAAATACCAACAATGAATTTAAGAAAATATAAAAATAAATACATAAATAAATAAACACAATAATTAAAATGTATATATTGTCAAAGACAGGTAAACAAATGTCATCAATAAGACAACGCGCTAACATAAAAGGTGCTCCAATAAAATATAACAACATGATAGTACATAGTAAGATTTAATATAAAAAGAAAAATTTTAAATGCCACTTTAAGATGACAATTCGTCAGCCATCAATCGGCTGTATAATAGGGTCGTTAACCTTTTTCTAAAACTGTTTTTAACTTGACATTGCTTAGAGGCGTCAATTGGCGTTTTACGTAAATATGTAGTTCACCATCTGTCAGGTGTAGTCAGGTCGATATAATTTTTATGGAAAATACCCACTCAACCCCCAAAAAAATGCTACAAAAGGTTTCTCAACTGATTCTGGTAGGGTTTAGTGTACTTTATAACATACTAAAAGTTGACCAAAGTAGGACCCCCGGAAAAGTTTGTTTTCAAGATGGCGTCCAAGATGGCCGCCGAAACCTCTTAATGATCATAACTATGTAACTCAAATGTGATGATCTTGGTGTCTATCCCTAGGTTTTTGTGGGCAAAGAACACATTAATATCATAAAAAATTATGTTGGCCTATATATGTAACACAAAAATGCAATATGGCGTCAAACATGGCCGCCAATACCTCCAAATGACCGCAAGTCCATAACTATTGACTCAAATTTGATGATCTTGATGTCTATCCCCAGGTTTGTGTGGACAAGGAACACAATAAGACAACTTTGGATCTCACTGAGCTGTTGTATCATTATGATATTGAACTCATGACCTTCAGCTGTCCACTATCACCTAATGCACAAACACATTTGTCCATAAAATAAGTTTCAGAGCGTTCAGTTTTGAGTGTCATCCTCCTCCTCAGTATCGACCTCTTGAGTGTTGTTTGGATTGTCACAGTTTTCAATTTGGCAAGGGCCACATGCAGCAGTGCAGGGAAGTTCATAGCGTCTGCAGCTGCATCGACAGGATTTGCACCCCCCCCCCGCCCCCGAACAGTTGCAATGGATAATTTTCAAGAGTTCGTCAGGCGCAGCATTGTTTTAGGTCATAATTGGAATTAACTGATCATTTTCCTGTTTCCATCCCCATTCAGTTGGTTTCATTTCATTTGGCATCCCCATCCATACCATAATGTGGAAGTACATACGTTGGCTATGGAATCTTGTTGCAGGTGATGTTGGGGGAAGCCGTTCAGGAGTGACAAATGCTTGAGCAGTTGTGGCTGAATTATCAGCGTATGGTTGGCATGGCAAGAATGTTGATCAAGGTGGATCGTACTGGGTATTGGTTGATGCATTTGCAGGCAGTGTCCAATTGCCTAACTGTGTTTGCTGCAGCTGGGCACTTCAATTACCTGCCATCTGCTCATTACTACCTGCAGCAAATGAGCAACCAGGAGGAAAAGCACCCAGACGTTTATCGAAAGTTCCTTGATGGTTTTCATGTTGTTCGTAGGAGCAATCAGTGCTGGGCAGGGCTTAGTATTTTTCTTGTCATTGAACAATCATTCATGAGGTCTCTAAAGGGCACTGGTGGTCTAACTCGCGGCAGTGGGATGACCGAGGACATGGAAACCTTTGGACCTTATCTGCACCTGTAACAGCCGAGTACAACATTGCGAGGCAGGATTTCACAAACCTAACCTATACTATAAGTCCGCAACACAAAGACTCAACTGAGGCGCACATCAAAAGAGATGCATCTGATCTCGAGAAAATTCGGATAAAGCTCACCCTTCACATCTTATCCTACTCTGAGAAACTTTGTCAACGGGATAGTGGCTGGGCCAGACGTTAATGTACATAACTTTGAATCGGTTGGGAACAAGATCATTAAAGATATAATCAGAAAGTCGGCATTTACTTACAAATTCAAGCGGAAAGACAGAGCCAAAACCCTTGGGAATATCTCTGCTGTGAGGATTGCTCCTGATCATACCATTGATCCTGCCCTTCTGTTCCAGTGTTTCCTTGTGGGGTCAAGGTCAGGAGATCTTTCCCTTGAAGAGGTTTTGACGTGTGAACTAAGCCCCTACCCTCCAGCCCTCTTTGAGACCAGGAACATTCTTCGAAAAGCAGACAAACCTCAGCTTGCTCAGGCAATTCGATACCATGCTGTGGACTTATCAAGTGAGGCTGTGATGAACTATATTCCCAAAACAGATTGTTACGTGCTTGATGGTGGCTCTTTGCTCCATCATTTACCGTGGAAGAAAGGCGACTCATATAATGCAATAGCTGAGTCTTATGCAGACTTCACTGTGAGACATTACGGACAAGCGACAGTGGTGTTCGATGGCTACGGTGAAGGTCCCTCCATGAAAGACAACACACATCAAAGACAACGAAAAAACCTGCACCCTATTGTTAGTTTCACTGCAGAAAAAGAGTGTTCAGGCAAAAAGGAGGACTTTGTGTCTCATGACAAGATAAAGGCAGACATGATTGCTCTCATCAGCACAGCACTAACTAAAAGGGGATGCCATGTCATTCAGTCACCAGGGACACAGACGTTGATATCGTTAAGGCAACTGTTGAACGATCCCGTCATTGCACCACAACGTTGGTCGGTGAGGATACAGATTTGCTGATCTTGCTCCTTCATTACTCCAGAACAGACAATGAGATAATCTACTTCCGTTCTGACGCAAACAAGCAGTCAAAAGAACACAGAGTGTATAATATTAACCTGTTGAAAGAAATTTTAGGAAACGATGTGTGCAATGAGTTGCTCTTTGTACATGCCTACTCAGGCTTTGATTCACCTTCAATGATTTATGGCTTCGGAAAAAGTCAGCCTTCTGGAAATTAGTGAAATCTGATCCTGTCATGAAGACCTGTGCTAGTGCATTCATCCTTCAAAACAAATCTCAAGAGGACATATCAGATCTTGGCAAAGACCTGATGGTTGATCTCTTTGGTGGCAAGTCTAATGATATGCTATCATCACTGCGCCATATCATTTTCATCAAGAAAGTGGCAACTGCTCAAGCATTTGTCACTCCTGAACGGCTTCCCCCAACATCACTGCAACAAGATTCCATAGCCAACGTGTGTACTTTCAAATTATGGTATGGATGGGTATGGCAAATGAAATGAACCCAACTGAATGGGGATGGAAACAGGAAAATGATAAGTTAATTCCAATTATGACCCAAAACAATGTTGCGCCTGACGAACTCTTGAAAATTATCCATTGCAACTGTTCGGGGGGATGCAAATCCTGTCGATGCAGCTGCCGACTCTATGGACTCCCCTGCACTGCTGCATATTGGCCCTTGCCAAACTGAAAACTTTGACAATTCAAACAACACTCTAGAGGTCGATACTGAGGAGGAGGATGACACTCAAAACTGAACGCTCTGAAACTAATTTTATGGACAAAGGTGTTTGTGCATTAGGTGATAGTGGACAACTGGAGGTCATGAGTTCAATTTCATAATGATTCAACAGCTCAGTAATATCCAAAGTTGTCTTAATGTGTTCCTTGCCCCCACAAACCTGGAGATAGACATCAAGATCATCAAATTTGAGTCGATAGTTATGGACTTGCGGTCATTTAGAGGTGTTGGCGGCCATTTTTGACGCCATATTGAATTCTTATGTTATATATATAGGCCAACATCATTTTTTATGATCTTAATGTGTTCTTTGCCCCATAAAACCTAGGGATAGACACCAAGATTATCAAATTTGAGTAGATAGTTACATAGTTATGATCATTAAGAGGTTTCGGCAGCCATCTTGGACGCCATCTTGAAAAAAAAACTTTTCCGGGGGTCCTACTTTGGTAAACTTTTAGTATGTTAAAAAGTACACTAAAACCTACCAGAATCAGTTGAGAAACCTTTTGTTGCAATTTTTTGGGGGTTAAACTGTATTTTGACCTGACTAGTGGCGGTTCTTAACAATTAAACTTGTAATGCGACGCGCCACTCTCCACTCACGGCTCGATGATAATCGGTTTCAATGTTTTAGGTGTATGTGATTCAAAACCATGCAAAAATGGCGGTAGTTGCATATTGACGAAAGGGAAACCCGGTTATAAATGCATCTGCACGAGTGCTTTTATGGGACCTTTTTGCACTAAAGGTAAGTATTTTGACACTATTACTTTGTGATCCATATACAATGACCTACCACGCGTCGACACTGGTGACCGTATATGAGTTTCTATGTCTAACTCAACCTCTAGCCTATATTATTTCACCATTTTGGCATATCATACCTCAACCTGTCGTTAAACCAACATATATCACAGATGTATGAGCGTGCTAAACTCACTGCTAACTAATTTGTATCCTACCGGCTCAGCACGCTAAATTCAGCGTTACATATATTCATCAGTCTAGCCCTAGGTTTTGAATGCTGACATGAGTCCTAGTTATGGCATTATGGCACTTCCAGAAGAGTGGCGCTACACACAGTATATATATTTAACTACAGAAACTAATGCCTTTTTCGTGGGTCTTATAATAAATAAATATCCAACATGTCATATAAAATGATATATTATATATAAAATATAATTATGCTAGGTTAATTAATCAATAGTTTATATCTAAAATGTCTTACAAAATTTAAAACATTATATTTAAAATTATTATTTTAAGCTAAAATTTCACAATAAAAGATTTCGTGTTAAGCACTGTTGTGATAATTCTTTGTGATTTTGTCCATTGTTTTTTTGTCAATTTCATCCATGTATGCGCATAGTAAATCTTATACACTTGCACGCACGCACGCACGCACGCACGCACGCACGCACGCACGCACACACACCACCCCCATATATATATATATATATATATATATATATATATATATATATATATATATATATATATATATATATATATATATATATATATATATATATCTATATATATATATATATATAACGTAACCTTCACTAATTGAAGAAAAGAGAGAAGGAAGGAAAATAATTATAATTATAGGTACGTTTTCGTGTATCACGTTGTATTCATATGATATATAATTGTGGAAGGATGCAAGACATGTGTGGATCATTACCTGCATATGTTTATTGCGTCCAATTTAAGCTTCGTTCAGTACATGGCCAGGAACTATAGGCGTGGCTGCGCCGTTCCATCGAATCGGACAATACGTCACACTCAAGTTCCAATATATACACCGCTGCTGCACACGCATGCAGCAGTTTAAATACGGGTACAATTTCGTATTTATACACGGACTACATTGCAGATTTAAGAAACAGTTAGCACCCTGAGACAATATCATATACAATGGAGCGGATTTTTGGAATTCGGTGTAAATTGGCGAAGTTTTGTACTGAGGGGCATGGATATAATACCAGTGTTAAGAGAATACGTAGAGAAGTCAGTTAGAAATGTGCGAATTAATGGCTGACCCGTAACAATGTAATCCGTATAATGTTATTGTGATTAATCGATGAACGAAGTCGTATCTAATTTCGTGCCTCTTTAGAGGCCATATTTTGCCTCACAAAAATTCAAATAATTCTAACGATATGCATGTACGTATGAAGTATGCACAACAACGATAACCCAGAAATCACAAGTTTGAAGAAGCGTTTTAAAATTGACATTAAACGGGAGCTGTCGCGGTGCCCCCTTGATAATCGGTTTCAATGTTTTAGGTGTATGTGATTCAAAACCATGCAAAAATGGCGGTAGTTGCATATTGACGAAAGGGAAACGCGGTTATAAATGCAACTGCACGAGTGCTTTTATGGGACCTTTTTGCACTAAAGGTAAGTATTTTGACACTATTACTTTGTGATCCATATACAATGACCTACCACGCGTCGACACTGGTGACGGTATATGACTTTCTATGTCTAACTCAACCTCTAGCCTATATTATTTCACCATTTTGGCATATCATACCTCAACCTGTCCTTAAGCCTAAACATATCACAGATTATCTTATGAGCATGATAAACTCACTGCTAACTAATTTCCATCCTACTGGCTAAGCACCCTAAATTCAGTGTTATATGTATTCCTAAGTGTAGCCCTAGGTTTTGAATGCTGACATGAGTCCTAAAAATCGTATTATGGCACTTCCAGATGACTGGCGCCACCCATAGTACATATATTTAACTACAGAAACTAATGCCTTTTTCTTGGGCCTCTAATTATAAAAGGAGCTCTATTAAAATATAATAACACGATGGAACACAGTAAGATTTAATT
The DNA here is from genome assembly GCA_964017155.1 of Oasisia sp. SBJ-2009. Taxonomy (NCBI): domain Eukaryota; kingdom Metazoa; phylum Annelida; class Polychaeta; order Sabellida; family Siboglinidae; genus Oasisia; species Oasisia sp. SBJ-2009. The sequence goes on along the minus strand of OZ024855.1, from coordinate 52,726,891 downwards.
AATAAAAAAAGTATTTAAAATGCTAGTTGAAAATTATAATTCGTCAGCCATCTATCTTTCTAAACCTGTTTTTTAACTTGACATTGCTTAGAAGCGTCAATTGGCGTTTGACGAAAATATGTAGTTCACCATCTGTCAGGTGGCGGTTCTTAAAACTTAAACTTGTAGTGCGACGCGCCAATTTCAACGCACGGCTCGATGATAACCGGTTTCAATGTTTTAGGTGTATGTGATTCAAAACCATGCAAAAATGGCGGTAGTTGCATATTGACGAAAGGGAAACGCGGTTATAAATGCAACTGCACGAGTGCTTTTATGGGACCTTTTTGCACTAAAGGTAAGTATTTTGACACTATTACTTTGTGGTCCATATACAATGACCTACCACGCGTCGACACTGGTGACCGTATATGACTTTCTATGTCTAACTCAACCTCTAGCCTATATTATTTCACCATTTTGGCATATCGTACCTCAACCTGTCCTTATTAAGCCTAAACATATCACATATTATAGTATCAGCGTGATAAACTCACTGCTAACTAATTTCCATCCTACTGGCTAAGCACCCTAAATTCAGTGTTATATGTATTCCTAAGTGTAGCCCTAGGTTTTGAATGCTGACATGAGTCCTAAAAATCGTATTATGGCACTTCCAGATGACTGGCGCCACCCATAGTACATATATTTAACTACAGAAACTAATGCCTTTTTCTTGGGCCTCTAATTATAAAAGGAACTCTATTAAAATATAATAACATGATGGTACACAGTAAGATTTAATTAATAAAAAAAGTATTTAAAATGCTACTTGAAAATTATAATTCGTCAGCCATCTATCTTTCTAAACCTGTTTTTTAACTTGACATTGCTTAGAAGCGTCAATTGGCGTTTGACGAAAATATGTAGTTCACCATCTGTCAGGTGGCGGTTCTTAAAACTTAAACTTGTAGTGCGACGCGCTAATCTCAACGCACGGCTAGATGATAACCGGTTTCAATGTTTTAGGTGTATGTGATTCAAAACCATGCAAAAATGGCGGTAGTTGCATATTGACGAAAGGGAAACGCGGTTATAAATGCACCTGCACGAGTGCTTTTATGGGAACTTTTTGCACTAAAGGTAAGTATTTTGACACTATTACGTTGTGATCCATATACAATGACCTACCACGCGGGGTCACGGGTGACCGTATATGACTTTCTATGTCTAACTCAACCTCTTCCCTATATTATTTCACCATTTTGGCATATCGTACCTCAACCTGTCCTGATTAAGCCTAAACATATCACAAATTATAGTATCAGCGAGCTAAACGCACTGCTAACTAATTTCCATCCTACCGGCTAAGCACCCTAAATTCAGTGCTACATGTATTCCTAAGTCTAGCCCTAGGTTTTGAATGCTGACATGAGTTCTAATAATTGTATTATGGCACCTCCAGATGAGTGGCGCTACCCATAGTACATACATTTAACTACAGAAACTAATGCCTTTTTCGTGGGTTTTATAATAAATAAATATCCAACATATCATATAAAATGATACATTATGTATAAAATATTATTATGCTAAGTTAATTAATCAATAGTTTATATCTAAAATGTCCTACAAAATGTAACCCATTATATTTAAAAGTATTATTTTAAGCTACAATTTCACAATAAAAGAAAGAAGATTTCGGGTTAAGCACTGTTGTGATAATTCTTTGTTATTTTGTCTATTGTTTTTATCAATTTCATCCATGTATGCGCATAGTAAATCATATACACTTGCACGCACGCACGCACGCACGCACGCACGCACGCACGAACGCATGAACGCACGCACGCACACACGCCCCATATATATATATATATATATATATATATATATATATATATATATATATATATATAACGTAACCTTCACGAAGTGAAGAAAAGAGAGAAGGAAGGAAAATAATAATAATTATAGGTACGTTTTCGTGTAACACGTTGTAATCATATGATATATAATTGTGGAAGGACGCAAGACGTGTGGATCATTACCTGCATATGTTTATTACGTCCAATTTAAGCTTCGTTCAGTACATGGCCACGAACTATAGGCGTGGCTGCGCCGTTCCATCGAATCGGACAATACGTCACACTCAAGTTCCAATATATGCACCGCTGCTGCACACGCATGCAGCAGTTTAAATACGGGTACAATTTCGTATTAATACACGGACTACATTGCAGATTTAAGAAACAGTTAGCACCCTGAGACAATATCATATACAATGGAGCGGATTTCTGGAATTCGGTGTAAATTGGCGGAGTTTTATACTGAGGGGCATGGATATAAAACCAGTTTTAAGAGAATGCGTAGATAAGTCAGTTAGAAATGTGCGAATTAATGGCTGACCCGTAAGAATGTAATCCGTATGATGTTATTGTGATTAATCGATGAACGAAGTCGTATCTAATTTCGTGCCTCTTTAGAGGCCATATTTTGCCTCACAAAAATTCAAATAACTCTAACGATATGCATGTACGTATGAAGTATGCACAACAACGATAACCCAGAAATCACAAGTTTGAAGAAGCGTTTTAAAATTGACATTAAACGGGAGCTGTCGCGGTGCCCCTTGATAATCGGTTTCAATGTTTTATGTGTATGTGATTCAAAACCATGCAAAAATGGCGGTAGTTGCCTGTTGACGAAACGGAAACCCGGTTATAAATGCAACTGCACGAGTGCTTTTATGGGACCTTTTTGCACTAAAGGTAAGTATTTTGACACTATTACTTTGTGATCCATATACAATGGCCTACCACGCGTCGACACTGGTGACCGTATATGAGTTTCTATGTCTAACTCAACCTCTAGCCTATATTATTTCACCATTTTGGCATATCATACCTCAACCTGTCCTTAAGCCTAAACATATCACAGACTATCTTATGAGCGTGATAAACTCACTGCTAGCTAATTTCCGTCCTACTGGCTAAGCACCCTAAATTCAGTGTTATATGTATTCCTAAGTGTAGCCCTAGGTTTTGAATGCTGACATGAGTCCTAAAAATCGTATTATGGCACTTCCAGATGACTGGCGCCACCCATAGTACATATATTTAACTACAGAAACTAATGCCTTTTTCTTGGGCCTCTAATTATAAAAGGAGCTCTATTAAAATATAATAACATGATGGTACACAGTAAGATTTAATTAATAAAAAAAAGTATGTAAAATGCTACTTGAAAATTATAATTCGTCAGCCGTCTATCTTTCTAAACCTGTTTTTAACTTGACATTGCTTAGAAGCGTCAATTGGCGTTTGACGAAAATATGTAGTTCACCATCTGTCAGGTGGCGGTTCTTAAAACTTAAACTTGTAGTGCGACGCGCCAATTTCAACGGACGGCTCGATGATAACCGGTTTCAATGTTTTAGGTGTATGTGATTCAAAACCATGCAAAAATGGCGGTAGTTGCATATTGACGAAAGGGAAACGCGGTTATAAATGCACCTGCACGAGTGCTTTTATGGGAACTTTTTGCACTAAAGGTAAGGATTTTGACACTATTACGTTGTGATCCATATACAATAACCTACCACGCGGGGTCACGGGTGACCGTATATGACTTTCTATGTCTAACTCAACCTCTTCCCTATATTATTTCACCATTTTGGCATATCGTACCTCAACCTGTCCTTATTAAGCCTAAACATATCACATATTATAGTATCAGCGTGATAAACTCACTGCTAACTAATTTCCATCCTACTGGCTAAGCACCCTAAATTCAGTGTTATATGTATTCCTAAGTGTAGCCCTAGGTTTTGAATGCTGACATGAGTCCTAAAAATCGTATTATGGCACTTCCAGATGACTGGCGCCACCCATAGTACATATATTTAACTACAGAAACTAATGCCTTTTTCTTGGGCCTCTAATTATAAAAGGAGCTCTATTAAAATATAATAACATGATGGTACACAGTAAGATTTAATTAATAAAAAAAGTATTTAAAATGCTACTTGAAAATTATAATTCGTCAGCCATCTATCTTTCTAAACCTGTTTTTTAACTTGACATTGCTTAGAAGCGTCAATTGGCGTTTGACGAAAATATGTAGTTCACCATCTGTCAGGTGGCGGTTCTTAAAACTTAAACTTGTAGTGCGACGCGCCAATCTCAACGCACGGCTCGATGATAACCGGTTTCAATGTTTTAGGTGTATGTGATTCAAAACCATGCAAAAATGGCGGTAGTTGCATATTGACGAAAGGGAAACGCGGTTATAAATGCAACTGCACGAGTGCTTTTATAGGACCTTTTTGCACTAAAGGTAAGTATTTTGACACTATTACGTTGTGATCCATATACAATGACCTACCACGAGGGGTCACGGGTGACCGTATATGACTTTCTATGTCTAACTCAACTTCTTCCCTATATTATTTCACCATTTTGGCATATCATACCTCAACCTGTCCTTATTAAGCCTAAACATATCACATATTATAGTATCAGCGAGCTAAACGCACTGCTAACTAATTTCCATCCTACCGGCTAAGCACCCTAAATGCAGTGCTACATGTATTCCTAAGTCTAGCCCTAGGTTTTGAATGCTGACATGAGTTCTAATAATTGTATTATGGCACCTCCAGATGAGTGGCGCTACCCATAGTACATACATTTAACTACAGAAACTAATGCCTTTTTCGTGGGTTTTATAATAAATAAATATACAACATATCATATAAAATGATACATTATGTATAAAATATTATTATGCTAAGTTAATTAATCAATAGTTTATATCTAAAATGTCCTACAAAATGTAAACCATTATATTGAAAAGTATTATTTTAAGCTACAATTTCACAATAAAAGAAAGAAGATTTCGGGTTAAGCACTGTTGTGATAATTCTTTGTTATTTTGTCTATTGTTTTTATCAATTTCATCCATGTATGCGCATAGTAAATCATATACACTTGCACGCACGCACGTACGCACGCACGCACGAACGCATGAACGCACGCACGCACACGCCCCATATATATATATATATATATATATATATATATATATATATATATATATATATATATATATAACGTAACCTTCACGAAGTGAAGAAAAGAGAGAAGGAAGGAAAATAATAATAATTATAGGTACGTTTTCGTGTATCACGTTGTATTCATATGATATATAATTGTGGAAGGACGCAAGATGTGTGGATCATTACCTGCATATGTTTATTGCGTCCAATTAAAGCTTCATTCAGTACATGGCCACGAACTATAGGCGTGGCTGCGCCGTTCCATCGAATCGGACAATACGTCACACTCAAGTTCCAATATATACACCGCTGCTGCACACGCATGCAGCAGTTTAAATACGGGTACAATTTCGTATTTATACACGGACGACATTGCAGATTTAAGAAACAGTTAGCACCCTGAGACAATATCATATACAATGGAGCGGATTTCTGGAATTCGGTGTAAATTGGCGGAGTTTTATACTGAGGGGCATGGATATAAAACCAGTTTTAAGAGAATGCGTAGAGAAGTCAGTTAGAAATGTGCGAATTAATGGCTGACCCGTAAGAATGTAATCCGTATGATGTTATTGTGATTAATCGATGAACGAAGTCGTATCTAATTTCGTGCCTCTTTAGAGGCCATATTTTGCCTCACAAAAATTCAAATAGTTCTAACGATATGCATGTACGTATGAAGTATGCACAACAACGATAACCCAGAAATCACAAGTTTGAAGAAGCGTTTTAAAATTGACATTAAACGGGAGCTGTCGCGGTGCCCCCTTGATAATCGGTTTCAATGTTTTAGGTGTATGTGATTCAAAACCATGCAAAAATGGCGGTAGTTGCATATTGACGAAAGGGAAACGCGGTTATAAATGCAACTGCACGAGTGCTTTTATGGGACCTTTTTGCACTAAAGGTAAGTATTTTGACACTATTACTTTGTGATCCATATACAATGACCTACCACGCGTCGACACTGGTGACCGTATATGACTTTCTATGTCTAACTCAACCTCTAGCCTATATTATTTCACCATTTTGGCATATCTTACCTCAACCTGTCCTTACGCCTAAACATATCACAGATTATCTTATGAGCATGATAAACTCACTGCTAACTAATTTCCATCCTACTGGCTAAGCACCCTAAATTCAGTGTTATATGTATTCCTAAGTGTAGCCCTAGGTTTTGAATGCTGACATGAGTCCTAAAAATCGTATTATGGCACTTCCAGATGACTGGCGCCACCCATAGTACATATATTTAACTACAGAAACTAATGCCTTTTTCTTGGGCCTCTAGTTATAAAAGGAGCTCTATTAAAATATAATAACATGATGGTACACAGTAAGATTTAATTAATAAAAAAAGTATTTAAAATGCTACTTGAAAATTATAATTCGTCAGCCATCTATCTTTCTAAACCTGTTTTTTAACTTGACATTGCTTAGAAGCGTCAATTGGCGTTTGACGAAAATATGTAGTTCACCATCTGTCAGGTGGCGGTTCTTAAAACTTAAACTTGTAGTGCGACGCGCCAATCTCAACGCACGGCTCGATGATAACCGGTTTCAATGTTTTAGGTGTATGTGATTCAAAACCATGCAAAAATGGCGGTAGTTGCATATTGACGAAAGGGAAACGCGGTTATAAATGCAACTGCACGAGTGCTTTTATGGGAACTTTTTGCACTAAAGGTAAGTATTTTGACACTATTACGTTGTGATCCATATACAATGACCTACCACGCGGGGTCACGGGTGACCGTATATGACTTTCTATGTCTAACTCAACCTCTTCCCTATATTATTTCACCATTTTGGCATATCGTACCTCAACCTGTCCTTATTAAGCCTAAACATATCACATATTATAGTATCAGCGAGCTAAACGCACTGCTAACTAATTTCAATCCTACCGGCTAAGCACCCTAAATTCAGTGCTACATGTATTCCTAAGTCTAGCCCTAGGTTTTGAATGCTGCCATGAGTTATAATAATTGTATTATGGCACCTCCAGATGAGTGGCGCTACCCATAGTACATACATTTAACTACAGAAACTAATGCCTTTTTCGTGGGTTTTATAATAAATAAATATACAACATATCATATAAAATGATACATTATGTATAAAATATTATTATGCTAAGTTAATTAATCAATAGTTTATATCTAAAATGTCCTACAAAATGTAAACCAATATATTGAAAAGTATTATTTTAAGCTACAATTTCACAATAAAAGAAAGAAGATTTCGGGTTAAGCACTGTTGTGATAATTCTTTGTTATTTTGTCTATTGTTTTTATCAATTTCATCCATGTATGCGCATAGTAAATCATATACACTTGCACGCACGCACGTACGCACGCACGCACGAACGCATGAACGCAAGCACGCACACACGCCCCATATATATATATATATATATATATATATATATATATATATATAACGTAACCTTCACGAAGTGAAGAAAAGAGAGAAGGAAGGAAAATAATAATAATTATAGGTACGTTTTCGTGTATCACGTTGTATTCATATGATATATAATTGTGGAAGGACGCAAGATGTGTGGATCATTACCTGCATATGTTTATTGCGTCCAATTTAAGCTTCATTCAGTACATGGCCACGAACTATAGGCGTGGCTGCGCCGTTCCATCGAATCGGACAATACGTCACACTCAAGTTCCAATATATACACCGCTGCTGCACACGCATGCAGCAGTTTAAATACGGGTACAATTTCGTATTTATACACGGACGACATTGCAGATTTAAGAAACAGTTAGCACCCTGAGACAATATCATATACAATGGAGCGGATTTCTGGAATTCGGTGTAAATTGGCGGAGTTTTATACTGAGGGGCATGGATATAAAACCAGTTTTAAGAGAATGCGTAGAGAAGTCAGTTAGAAATGTGCGAATTAATGGCTGACCCGTAAGAATGTAATCCGTATGATGTTATTGTGATTAATCGATGAACGAAGTCGTATCTAATTTCGTGCCTCTTTAGAGGCCATATTTTGCCTCACAAAAATTCAAATAACTCTAACGATATGCATGTACGTATGAAGTATGCACAACAACGATAACCCAGAAATCACAAGTTTGAAGAAGCGTTTTAAAATTGACATTAAACGGGAGCTGTCGCGGTGCCCCTTGATAATCGGTTTCAATGTTTTATGTGTATGTGATTCAAAACCATGCAAAAATGGCGGTAGTTGCCTATTGACGAAACGGAAACCCGGTTATAAATGCAACTGCACGAGTGCTTTTATGGGACCTTTTTGCACTAAAGGTAAGTATTTTGACACTAATACTTTGTGATCCATATACAATGACCTACCACGCGTCGACACTGGTGACCGTATATGACTTTCTATGTCTAACTCAACCTCTAGCCTATATTATTTCACCATTTTGGCATATCATACCTCAACCTGTCCTTAAGCCTAAACATATCACAGATTATCTTATGAGCGTGATAAACTCACTGCTAGCTAATTTCCGTCCTACTGGCTAAGCACCCTAAATTCAGTGTTATATGTATTCCTAAGTGTAGCCCTAGGTTTTGAATGCTGACATGAGTCCTAAAAATCGTATTATGGCACTTCCAGATGACTGGCGCCACCCATAGTACATATATTTAACTACAGAAACTAATGCCTTTTTCTTGGGCCTCTAATTATAAAAGGAGCTCTATTAAAATATAATAACATGATGGTACACAGTAAGATTTAATTAATAAAAAAAAGTATGTAAAATGCTACTTGAAAATTATAATTCGTCAGCCGTCTATCTTTCTAAACCTGTTTTTAACTTGACATTGCTTAGAAGCGTCAATTGGCGTTTGACGAAAATATGTAGTTCACCATCTGTCAGGTGGCGGTTCTTAAAACTTAAACTTGTAGTGCGACGCGCCAATTTCAACGGACGGCTCGATGATAACCGGTTTCAATGTTTTAGGTGTATGTGATTCAAAACCATGCAAAAATGGCGGTAGTTGCATATTGACGAAAGGGAAACGCGGTTATAAATGCAACTGCACGAGTGCTTTTATGGGACCTTTTTGCACTAAAGGTAAGTATTTTGACACTATTACTTTGTGATCCATATACAATGACCTACCACGCGTCGACACTGGTGACCGTATATGACTTTCTATGTCTAACTCAACCTCTAGCCTATATTATTTCACCATTTTGGCATATCATACCTCAACCTGTCCTTAAGCCTAAACATATCACAGATTATCTTATGAGCATGATAAACTCACTGCTAACTAATTTCCATCCTACTGGCTAAGCACCCTAAATTCAGTGTTATATGTATTCCTAAGTGTAGCCCTAGGTTTTGAATGCTGACATGAGTCCTAAAAATCGTATTATGGCACTTCCAGATGACTGGCGCCACCCATAGTACATATATTTAACTACAGAAACTAATGCCTTTTTCTTGGGCCTCTAATTATAAAAGGAGCTCTATTAAAATATAATAACATGATGGTACACAGTAAGATTTAATTAATATAAAAAGTATTTAAAATGCTACTTGAAAATTATAATTCGTCAGCCATCTATCTTTCTAAACCTGTTTTTTAACTTGACATTGCTTAGAAGCGTCAATTGGCGTTTGACGAAAATATGTAGTTCACCATCTGTCAGGTGGCGGTTCTTAAAACTTAAACTTGTAGTGCGACGCGCCAATCTCAACGCACGGCTCGATGATAACCGGTTTCAATGTTTTAGGTGTATGTGATTCAAAACCATGCAAAAATGGCGGTAATTGCATATTGACGAAAGGGAAACGCGGTTATAAATGCACCTGCACGAGTGCTTTTATGGGAACTTTTTGCACTAAAGGTAAGGATTTTGACACTATTACGTTGTGATCCATATACAATAACCTACCACGCGGGGTCACGGGTGACCGTATATGACTTTCTATGTCTAACTCAACCTCTTCCCTATATTATTTCACCATTTTGGCATATCGTACCTCAACCTGTCCTTATTAAGCCTAAACATATCACATATTATAGTATCAGCGAGCTAAACGCACTGCTAACTAATTTCCATCCTACCGGCTAAGCACCCTAAATGCAGTGCTACATGTATTCCTAAGTCTAGCCCTAGGTTTTGAATGCTGACATGAGTTCTAATAATTGTATTATGGCACCTCCAGATGAGTGGCGCTACCCATAGTACATACATTTAACTACAGAAACTAATGCCTTTTTCGTGGGTTTTATAATAAATAAATATACAACATATCATATAAAATGATACATTATGTATAAAATATTATTATGCTAAGTTAATTAATCAATAGTTTATATCTAAAATGTCCTACAAAATGTAAACCATTATATTGAAAAGTATTATTTTAAGCTACAATTTCACAATAAAAGAAAGAAGATTTCGGGTTAAGCACTGTTGTGATAATTCTTTGTTATTTTGTCTATTGTTTTTATCAATTTCATCCATGTATGCGCATAGTAAATCATATACACTTGCACGCACGCACGTACGCACGCACGCACGAACGCATGAACGCACGCACGCACACGCCCCATATATATATATATATATATATATATATATATATATATATATATATATATATAACGTAACCTTCACGAAGTGAAGAAAAGAGAGAAGGAAGGAAAATAATAATAATTATAGGTACGTTTTCGTGTATCACGTTGTATTCATATGATATATAATTGTGGAAGGACGCAAGATGTGTGGATCATTACCTGCATATGTTTATTGCGTCCAATTAAAGCTTCATTCAGTACATGGCCACGAACTATAGGCGTGGCTGCGCCGTTCCATCGAATCGGACAATACGTCACACTCAAGTTCCAATATATACACCGCTGCTGCACACGCATGCAGCAGTTTAAATACGGGTACAATTTCGTATTTATACACGGACGACATTGCAGATTTAAGAAACAGTTAGCACCCTGAGACAATATCATATACAATGGAGCGGATTTCTGGAATTCGGTGTAAATTGGCGGAGTTTTATACTGAGGGGCATGGATATAAAACCAGTTTTAAGAGAATGCGTAGAGAAGTCAGTTAGAAATGTGCGAATTAATGGCTGACCCGTAAGAATGTAATCCGTATGATGTTATTGTGATTAATCGATGAACGAAGTCGTATCTAATTTCGTGCCTCTTTAGAGGCCATATTTTGCCTCACAAAAATTCAAATAGTTCTAACGATATGCATGTACGTATGAAGTATGCACAACAACGATAACCCAGAAATCACAAGTTTGAAGAAGCGTTTTAAAATTGACATTAAACGGGAGCTGTCGCGGTGCCCCCTTGATAATCGGTTTCAATGTTTTAGGTGTATGTGATTCAAAACCATGCAAAAATGGCGGTAGTTGCATATTGACGAAAGGGAAACGCGGTTATAAATGCAACTGCACGAGTGCTTTTATGGGACCTTTTTGCACTAAAGGTAAGTATTTTGACACTATTACTTTGTGATCCATATACAATGACCTACCACGCGTCGACACTGGTGACCGTATATGACTTTCTATGTCTAACTCAACCTCTAGCCTATATTATTTCACCATTTTGGCATATCTTACCTCAACCTGTCCTTACGCCTAAACATATCACAGATTATCTTATGAGCATGATAAACTCACTGCTAACTAATTTCCATCCTACTGGCTAAGCACCCTAAATTCAGTGTTATATGTATTCCTAAGTGTAGCCCTAGGTTTTGAATGCTGACATGAGTCCTAAAAATCGTATTGTGGCACTTCCAGATGACTGGCGCCACCCATAGTACATATATTTAACTACAGAAACTAATGCCTTTTTCTTGGGCCTCTAATTATAAAAAGAGCTCTATTAAAATATAATAACATGATGGTACACAGTAAGATTTAATTAATAAAAAAACTATTTAAAATGCTACTTGAAAATTATAATTCGTCAGCCATCTATCTTTCTAAACCTGTTTTTTAACTTGACATTGCTTAGAAGCGTCAATTGGCGTTTGACGAAAATATGTAGTTCACCATCTGTCAGGTGGCGGTTCTTAAAACTTAAACTTGTAGTGCGACGCGCCAATCTCAACGCACGGCTCGATGATAACCGGTTTCAATGTTTTAGGTGTATGTGATTCAAAACCATGCAAAAATGGCGGTAGTTGCATATTGACGAAAGGGAAACGCGGTTATAAATGCAACTGCACGAGTGCTTTTATGGGAACTTTTTGCACTAAAGGTAAGTATTTTGACACTATTACGTTGTGATCCATATACAATGACCTACCACGCGGGGTCACGGGTGACCGTATATGACTTTCTATGTCTAACTCAACCTCTTCCCTATATTATTTCACCATTTTGGCATATCGTACCTCAACCTGTCCTTATTAAGCCTAAACATATCACATATTATAGTATCAGCGAGCTAAACGCACTGCTAACTAATTTCCATCCTACCGGCTAAGCACCCTAAATTCAGTGCTACATGTATTCCTAAGTCTAGCCCTAGGTTTTGAATGCTGACATGAGTTCTAATAATTGTATTATGGCACCTCCAGATGAGTGGCGCTACCCATAGTACATACATTTAACTGCAGAAACTAATGCCTTTTTCGTGGGTTTTATAATAAATAAATATACAACATATCATATAAAATGATACATTATGTATAAAATATTATTATGCTAAGTTAATTAATCAATAGTTTATATCTAAAATGTCCTACAAAATGTAAACCATTATATTTAAAAGTATTATTTTAAGCTACAATTTCACAATAAAAGAAAGAAGATTTCGGGTTAAGCACTGTTGTGATCATTCTTTGTTATTTTGTCTATTGTTTTTATCAATTTCATCCATGTATGCGCATAGTAAATCATATACACTTGCACGCACGCACGTACGCACGCACGAACGCATGAACGCACGCACGCACACACGCCCCATATATATATATATATGCATATATATATATATATATATATATATATATATATATATATATATATATATATATATATAACGTAACCTTCACGAAGTGAAGAAAAGAGAGAAGGAAGGAAAATAATAATAATTATAGGTACGTTTTCGTGTATCACGTTGTATTCATATGATATATAATTGTGGAAGGACGCAAGATGTGTGGATCATTACCTGCATATGTTTATTGCGTCCAATTTAAGCTTCGTTCAGTACATGGCCACGAACTATAGGCGTGGCTGCGCCGTTCCATCGAATCGGACAATACGTCACACTCAAGTTCCAATATATACACCGCTGCTGCACACGCATGCAGCAGTTTAAATACGGGTACAATTTCGTATTTATACACGGACGACATTGCAGATTTAAGAAACAGTTAGCACCCTGAGACAATATCATATACAATGGAGCGGATTTATGGAATTCGGTGTAAATTGGCGGAGTTTTATACTGAGGGGCATGGATATAAAACCAGTTTTAAGAGAATGCGTAGAGAAGTCAGTTAGAAATGTGCGAATTAATGGCTGACCCGTAAGAATGTAATCCGTATGATGTTATTGTGATTAATCGATGAACGAAGTCGTATCTAATTTCGTGCCTCTTTAGAGGCCATATTTTGCCTCACAAAAATTCAAATAACTCTAACGATATGCATGTACGTATGAAGTATGCACAACAACGATAACCCAGAAATCACAAGTTTGAAGAAGCGTCTTAAAATTGACATTAAACGGGAGCTGTCGCGGTGCCCCCTTGATAATCGGTTTCAATGTTTTAGGTGTATGTGATTCAAAACCATGCAAAAATGGCGGTAGTTGCATATTGACGAAAGGGAAACGCGGTTATAAATGCAACTGCACGAGTGCTTTTATGGGACCTTTTTGCACTAAAGGTAAGTATTTTGACACTATTACTTTGTGATCCATATACAATGACCTACCACGCGTCGACACTGGTGACCGTATAGGAGTTTCTATGTCTAACTCAACCTCTAGCCTATATTATTTCACCATTTTGGCATATCATACCTCAACCTGTCTTTAAGCCTAAACATATCACAGATTATCTTATGAGCATGATAAACTCACTGCTAACTAATTTCCATCCTACTGGCTAAGCACCCTAAATTCAGTGTTATATGTATTCCTAAGTGTAGCCCTAGGTTTTGAATGCTGACATGAGTCCTAAAAATCGTATTATGGCACTTCCAGATGACTGGCGCCACCCATAGTACATATATTTAACTACAGAAACTAATGCCTTTTTCTTGGGCCTCTAGTTATAAAAGGAGCTCTATTAAAATATAATAACATGATGGTACACAGTAAGATTTAATTAATAAAAAAAGTATTTAAAATGCTACTTGAAAATTATAATTCGTCAGCCATCTATCTTTCTAAACCTGTTTTTTAACTTGACATTGCTTAGAAGCGTCAATTGGCGTTTGACGAAAATATGTAGTTCACCATCTGTCAGGTGGCGGTTCTTAAAACTTAAACTTGTAGTGCGACGCGCCAATCTCAACGCACGGCTCGATGATAACCGGTTTCAATGTTTTAGGTGTATGTGATTCAAAACCATGCAAAAATGGCGGTAGTTGCATATTGACGAAAGGGAAACGCGGTTATAAATGCAACTGCACGAGTGCTTTTATGGGAACTTTTTGCACTAAAGGTAAGTATTTTGACACTATTACGTTGTGATCCATATACAATGACCTACCACGCGGGGTCACGGGTGACCGTATATGACTTTCTATGTCTAACTCAACCTCTTCCCTATATTATTTCACCATTTTGGCATATCGTACCTCAACCTGTCCTTATTAAGCCTAAACATATCACATATTATAGTATCAGCGAGCTAAACGCACTGCTAACTAATTTCAATCCTACCGGCTAAGCACCCTAAATTCAGTGCTACATGTATTCCTAAGTCTAGCCCTAGGTTTTGAATGCTGCCATGAGTTATAATAATTGTATTATGGCACCTCCAGATGAGTGGCGCTACCCATAGTACATACATTTAACTACAGAAACTAATGCCTTTTTCGTGGGTTTTATAATAAATAAATATACAACATATCATATAAAATGATACATTATGTATAAAATATTATTATGCTAAGTTAATTAATCAATAGTTTATATCTAAAATGTCCTACAAAATGTAAACCAATATATTGAAAAGTATTATTTTAAGCTACAATTTCACAATAAAAGAAAGAAGATTTCGGGTTAAGCACTGTTGTGATAATTCTTTGTTATTTTGTCTATTGTTTTTATCAATTTCATCCATGTATGCGCATAGTAAATCATATACACTTGCACGCACGCACGTACGCACGCACGCACGAACGCATGAACGCAAGCACGCACACACGCCCCATATATATATATATATATATATATATATATATATATATATATATATATATATATATATATATATATATATATATATATATATATATATATATATATATATAACGTAACCTTCACGAAGTGAAGAAAAGAGAGAAGGAAGGAAAATAATAATAATTATAGGTACGTTTTCGTGTATCACGTTGTATTCATATGATATATAATTGTGGAAGGACGCAAGATGTGTGGATCATTACCTGCATATGTTTATTGCGTCCAATTTAAGCTTCATTCAGTACATGGCCACGAACTATAGGCGTGGCTGCGCCGTTCCATCGAATCGGACAATACGTCACACTCAAGTTCCAATATATACACCGCTGCTGCACACGCATGCAGCAGTTTAAATACGGGTACAATTTCGTATTTATACACGGACGACATTGCAGATTTAAGAAACAGTTAGCACCCTGAGACAATATCATATACAATGGAGCGGATTTCTGGAATTCGGTGTAAATTGGCGGAGTTTTATACTGAGGGGCATGGATATAAAACCAGTTTTAAGAGAATGCGTAGAGAAGTCAGTTAGAAATGTGCGAATTAATGGCTGACCCGTAAGAATGTAATCCGTATGATGTTATTGTGATTAATCGATGAACGAAGTCGTATCTAATTTCGTGCCTCTTTAGAGGCCATATTTTGCCTCACAAAAATTCAAATAACTCTAACGATATGCATGTACGTATGAAGTATGCACAACAACGATAACCCAGAAATCACAAGTTTGAAGAAGCGTTTTAAAATTGACATTAAACGGGAGCTGTCGCGGTGCCCCCTTGATAATCGGTTTCAATGTTTTAGGTGTATGTGATTCAAAACCATGCAAAAATGGCGGTAGTTGCATATTGACGAAAGGGAAACGCGGTTATAAATGCAACTGCACGAGTGCTTTTATGGGAACTTTTTGCACTAAAGGTAAGTATTTTGACACTATTACTTTGTGATCCATATACAATGACCTACCACGCGTCGACACTGTTGACCGTATATGAGTTTCTATGTCTAACTCAACCTCTAGCCTATATTATTTCACCATTTTGGCATATCATACCTCAACCTGTCCTTAAGCCTAAACATATCACAGATTATCTTATGAGCATGATAAACTCACTGCTAACTAATTTCCATCCTACTGGCTAAGCACCCTAAATTCAGTGTTATATGTATTCCTAAGTGTAGCCCTAGGTTTTGAATGCTGACATGAGTCCTAAAAATCGTATTATGGCACTTCCAGATGACTGGCGCCACCCATAGTACATATATTTAACTACATAAACTAATGCCTTTTTCTTGGGCCTCTAATTATAAAAGGAGCTCTATTAAAATATAATAACATGATGGTACACAGTAGGATTTAATTAATAAAAAAAGTATTTAAAATGCTACTTGAAAATTATAATTCGTCAGCCATCTATCTTTCTAAACCTGTTTTTTAACTTGACATTGCTTAGAAGCGTCAATTGGCGTTTGACGAAAATATGTAGTTCACCATCTGTCAGGTGGCGGTTCTTAAAACTTAAACTTGTAGTGCGACGCGCCAATCTCAACGCACGGCTCGATGATAACCGGTTTCAATGTTTTAGGTGTATGTGATTCAAAACCATGCAAAAATGGCGGTAGTTGCATATTGACGAAAGGGAAACGCGGTTATAAATGCAACTGCACGAGTGCTTTTATGGGACCTTTTTGCACTAAAGGTAAGTATTTTGACACTATTACGTTGTGATCCATATACAATGACCTACCACGCGGGGTCACGGGTGACCGTATATGACTTTCTATGTCTAACTCAAACTCTTCCCTATATTATTTCACCATTTTGGCATATCGTACCTCAACCTGTCCTTATTAAGCCTAAACATATCACATATTATAGTATCAGCGAGCTAAACGCACTGCTAACTAATTTCCATCCTACCGGCTAAGCACCCTAAATTCAGTGCTACATGTATTCCTAAGTCTAGCCCTAGGTTTTGAATGCTGACATGAGTTCTAATAATTGTATTATGGCACCTCCAGATGAGTGGCGCTACCCATAGTACATACATTTAACTACAGAAACTAATGCCTTTTTCGTGGGTTTTATAATAAATAAATATCCAACATATCATATAAAATGATACATTATGTATAAAATATTATTATGCTAAGTTAATTAATCAATAGTTTATATCTAACATGTCCTACAAAATGTAAACCATTATATTGAAAAGTATTATTTTAAGCTACAATTTCACAATAAAAGAAAGAAGATTTCGGGTTAAGCACTGTTGTGATAATTCTTTGTTATTTTGTCTATTGTTTTTATCAATTTCATCCATGTATGCGCATAGTAAATCATATACACTTGCACGCACGCACGTACGCACGCACGCACGAAAGCATGAACGCACGCACGCACACACGCCCCCATATATAAATATATATATATATATATATATATATATATATATATATATATATATAAATATATATAACGTAACCTTCACGAAGTGAAGAAAAGAGAGAAGGAAGGAAAATAATAATAATTATAGGTACGTTTTCGTGTATCACGTTGTATTCATATGATATATAATTGTGGAAGGACGCAAGATGTGTGGATCATTACCTGCATATGTTTATTGCGTCCAATTTAAGCTTCGTTCAGTACATGGCCAGGAACTATAGGCGTGGCTGCGCCGTTCCATCGAATCGGACAATACGTCACACTCAAGTTCCAATATATACACCGCTGCTGCACACGCATGCAGCAGTTTAAATACGGGTACAATTTCGTATTTATACACGGACTACATTGCAGATTTAAGAAACAGTTAGCACCCTGAGACAATATCATATACAATGGAGCGGATTTCTGGAATTCGGTTTAAATTGGCGGAGTTTTATACTGAGGGGCATGGATATAAAACCAGTTTTAAGAGAATGCGTAGAGAAGTCAGTTAGAAATGTGCGAATTAATGAGTGACCCGTAAGAATGTAATCCGTATGATGTTATTGTGATTAATCGATGATCGAGGTCGTATCTAAATTCGTGCCTCCTTAGAGGCCATATTTTGCCTCAAACAAATTCAAATAACTCTAAAGATATGCATGTACATATGAAGTATGCACTACAACGACAACCGAGAAATCACAAGTTTGATGAAGCGTTTTAAAATTGACATTAAACGGGAGCTGTCGCGGTGCTGCCTTGGAAAAAAAATGGTTTCGGGAAATGCACGAGGGGCAAAATCATGACGTCAGCTGTGGAAAACGTTGCGCTGCCGGGATGCGTTCTCAGCGTTATTTACACAACACCGTGCGACGGCGCTGCACGAATTTACACCAGATCCACGACTGACGTCACGCTAGATCAATACATTCAAACTGGGCATCCTCGGGAGTGCCACACAATTTAACCACCAGGAGCTCTATGTGGCTATGACATAGTTCATGATATATAATACCTTTGATATTTGACCTTGAATTGTGACCTTGACCGGTTTTGTCGGTCTTCGTTTAACAGCCTGGGGCGACATTTAAATTTGCACTAATTTTGTATTGCACTGTATACCTGCTTGTAAGGGAGTGAGTTTATGTGGTAAAACATTATAATACATATAAATATAATATTTATCGATGATTGACACATTAAAGCACGCTATATCTTGTTTCTAATTTGGTCCTTAGAAAAATACTAAGAATGAATTTAGGAAAACATAAAAATAAATACATAAATAACTAAACACAAAAATTGAAATGTACATATTTTCAAAAACAGGTAAACAAAGGTCATCAATAAGACAATGTGCTAACGTAAAAGGTGCTCTATCAAAATATAATAACATGATAGTACATAGTAAGATTTAATTTAAAAAGTATTTAAAATGCCACTTTAAGATGATAATTCGTCAGCCATCAATCTGCTGTATAATAGGGTCGTTAACCTTTTTCTAAAACTGTTTTTAACTTGACATTGCTTAAAGGCGTCAATTGGCGTTTGACGTAAATATGTAGTTCACCATCTGTCAGGTGGCGGTTCTTAAAACTTAAACTTGTAGTGCGACGCGCCAGTCTCCACTCACGGCTCGTTCAATGCAATATCTTTATTTCAGACTGTCATACAGATGTCCACATAAACATTAAAAAATACAAGTGATTAGAAAAATATAAAAGTATTGCACATTGTAAATAGAAAAAACATTGCACAATGGTACATTCAATCAAATATATTATGTATATACAACATTTTCATCCAATGTCGTTTTATCTTGGATTGCCATTTTATATCACTGTTGATGATTGGAATTACCAACTTATTATAAGAGGCATTAAGTCTCCGCATGAATTTATATACAAGGTTGCTAATTACAGCTTTACTATCTGGTATATGGTATTCTACAAACATGGTGGAGGCACTGCAATATTTAGGCTGATTTAGCAATAAACGAAACACATTATTGTAAGCCACATGAAGTCTGTGTATACTTGCTACTGTGTAATTCCACCATAGCTGAGCAGTATGCATGGGAGAACAGAAAGTTCTAAGCAAAGACAGCTTCAGTTCAGTGGAACACATATAAAATTTCCGCAATAGCGTATTACCCCTAGCATATAGTTGTCGGCATTGGCGTAACATATTTTTGTCATCACGTAATGTATTAAAAATAAAGTGACCCATATATTTCACATTATCCACTTTCTGGATTGTTTCACCATTAATCTTAAATGCTGGAACATCAAAATTTTTCATATATTTACTTTTTAATATTAACACAGCACTTTTCTTTGAATTGTACTTGATATCATGATCTAACCCATCGAGTCACATACCTGCATCAGTTCAGACAGTCCTGATACAGATGGGCACAGAATTACCAAGTCATCAGCATACATAAGATGGTTGATAGTTGTACTACCTATTACACACCCTGTGTTCCATTTGTTTAAAGCTATGGTTAAATCAGCCGTATATATATACATATATATTAAAAAGGTATGGTGAGAGTATGCCACCTTGCCTGACACCATTTGTAACACCAAAATGTTCCGACAATTTGCCTGACCATCTTATACACATAGTCTGATTCGAATACCAATATATAAGCAGCCTAACGATATATCCAGGTACTCCCGTGTCAATCAACTTTTGAAATAAGATAGAATGTTTCACTCTATCAAAAGCTTTAGAAGCATCTAAAAAACATGTAAACATAGACCCAGTTAAACTCTTATGCGTGTCAATAACTTCCTTTAGGACATAAATACCCAAGTCTGTCCCGTGTTTTTTTCTTAAATCCAAACTGATTGGACATTGTTGACAGCGTAACTGACATTCTGTCTAACAATATGTTTTCAACAATTTTTGACACAATACTAGCTAATGCAATAGGTCTGTAATTGTCTTTGCTGTTAATCTTGCCACATTTATCATTTATAATAGGAACCAGCACAACAGATAACAAAAAGAACTAGGTACAAATCCATGTACAAACAACCCAGTTATACACATAGCAAGTAAAGGCACAATGCGCTTATCACAATGTTTAAGGTGTTCAGCATATATACCATCCAAGTCTTATTTATATCTAGGCATTTAATAGCATTTTTAACTTTACTAATTTCCACAACTATGTCATTTGTATATTTGGCATCACATTTGATTTGTTGAATGTCTATATCCCTAATACAATTAATAAGCTGTTTAAAATGAGACCGCCATAATTCAGTTATTTCATCAATACCAGTAACATCCTCAATACTATTAGATAAAGGTATATTATAGTTGTTTACCTGGCGTATCTCTTTCCAAAAGTCATCTGGCCGACTCGGCGACAGCGTGTTTGCCAATGAATCCTTTCTAAGTTGGCATTCATGATTTGTAAGAAAACGTATTGCATATTTAAACCTTGCCATAGTTGTCTTCATTAGATTAAATACAGGGCCATGTTTTGGTCTACCAGCATCAATCCACATAATGAAACATTCTCTGGCAGCAATATGGAGATCTCTGGCATGATCATTCCAGCCAGGTCTACACTTGTATGGTTTTGTCCTACCACTGCCGACTCACCAGTTCCTCATTTGCATTTTTCATAGAGTCAATGATATTATCATAAAATAAATTTATCGCAGATATATGTGCATCATCTGTACAGTTTACATTACTACATATAATAGCATAGTGTGGAATATTAAAACATGTCAGGTTACACTTTGTTGCCTCAGCATAACTATTAATACATTCATCACTAACTCTATTCCAGCTAAATTTTTTTACACTCGTGGGTTGATAAACCCTCAACCTGAGGCCCTAGCTCCGGGAAACCATCAATACATATTGGAAAGTGATCTGACGTACTAAAACTATATAACACATCTATATCTGAATAACATTGTGACCATCACTGGTGGACACACAGTGGTCCAACCATGAGGTGGAATCATACCTTTCACTCAAATAATTAAACGTATTTGCTGGCAGTAACAGCTCACTAGACAGCAACCAGCAACTTTCCTCACAAAACTGTTTAAAGGGTCTACAAAAAAGCGGTTCACTGTCACTTATATCTGAGTTCCAGTCCCCCAGCACAGAAATACTTGTAGTGTCTAACTCCACTATCACTGCTTTAATAGTACCAAGATTTTCTAAAAACAGGTCTTCATGAGCATGTGATTCATAAGGCATGTAGGCACATAATATAACATATGTCCTGTTACTAATAGTAATTTTAATACCTGTTAGCCAGTCAATATTTAGGTATAAACATATTGATAACCGGTTTCAATGTTTTAGGTGTATGTGATTCAAAACCATGCAAAAATGGCGGTAGTTGCATATTGACGAAAGGGAAACTCGGTTATAAATGCAACTGCACGAGTGCTTTTATGGGACCTTTTTGCACTAAAGGTAAGTATTTTGACACTATTACTTTGTGATCCATATACAATGACCTACCACGCGTCGACACTGGTGACCGTATATGACTTTCTATGTCTAACTCAACCTCTAGCCTATATTATTTCACCATTTTGGCATATCATACCTCAACCTGTCCTTAAGCCTAAACATATCACAGATTATCTTATGAGCGTGATAAACTCACTGCTAACTAATTTCCATCCTACTGGCTAAGCACCCTAAATTCAGTGTTATATGTATTCCTAAGTGTAGCCCTAGGTTTTGAATGCTGACTTGAGTCCTAAAAATCGTATTATTGCACTTCCAGATGACTGGTGTCACCCATAGTACATATATTTAACTACAGAAACTAATGCCTTTTTCTTGGGCCTCTAATTATAAAAGGAGCTCTATTAAAACATAATAACATGATGGTACACAGTTAGATTTAATTAATAAAAAAAGTATTTAAAATGCTACTTGAAAATTATAATTCGTCAGCCATCTATCTTTCTAAAACTGTTTTTAACTTGACATTGCTTAAAGGCGTCAATTGGCGTTTGACGTAAATATGTAGTTCACCATCTGTCAGGTGGCGGTTCTTAAAACTTAAACTTGTAGTGCGACGCGCCAGTCTCCACTCACGGCTCGTTCAATGCAATATCTTTATTTCAGACTGTCATACAGATGTCCACATAAACATTAAAAAATACAAGTGATTAGAAAAATATAAAAGTATTGCACATTGTAAATAGAAAAAACATTGCACAATGGTACATTCAATCAAATATATTATGTATATACAACATTTTCATCCAATGTCGTTTTATCTTGGATTGCCATTTTATATCACTGTTGATGATTGGAATTACCAACTTATTATAAGAGGCATTAAGTCTCCGCATGAATTTATATACAAGGTTGCTAATTACAGCTTTACTATCTGGTATATGGTATTCTACAAACATGGTGGAGGCACTGCAATATTTAGGCTGATTTAGCAATAAACGAAACACATTATTGTAAGCCACATGAAGTCTGTGTATACTTGCTACTGTGTAATTCCACCATAGCTGAGCAGTATGCATGGGAGAACAGAAAGTTCTAAGCAAAGACAGCTTCAGTTCAGTGGAACACATATAAAATTTCCGCAATAGCGTATTACCCCTAGCATATAGTTGTCGGCATTGGCGTAACATATTTTTGTCATCACGTAATGTATTAAAAATAAAGTGACCCATATATTTCACATTATCCACTTTCTGGATTGTTTCACCATTAATCTTAAATGCTGGAACATCAAAATTTTTCATATATTTACTTTTTAATATTAACACAGCACTTTTCTTTGAATTGTACTTGATATCATGATCTAACCCATCGAGTCACATACCTGCATCAGTTCAGACAGTCCTGATACAGATGGGCACAGAATTACCAAGTCATCAGCATACATAAGATGGTTGATAGTTGTACTACCTATTACACACCCTGTGTTCCATTTGTTTAAAGCTATGGTTAAATCAGCCGTATATATATACATATATATTAAAAAGGTATGGTGAGAGTATGCCACCTTGCCTGACACCATTTGTAACACCAAAATGTTCCGACAATTTGCCTGACCATCTTATACACATAGTCTGATTCGAATACCAATATATAAGCAGCCTAACGATATATCCAGGTACTCCCGTGTCAATCAACTTTTGAAATAAGATAGAATGTTTCACTCTATCAAAAGCTTTAGAAGCATCTAAAAAACATGTAAACATAGACCCAGTTAAACTCTTATGCGTGTCAATAACTTCCTTTAGGACATAAATACCCAAGTCTGTCCCGTGTTTTTTTCTTAAATCCAAACTGATTGGACATTGTTGACAGCGTAACTGACATTCTGTCTAACAATATGTTTTCAACAATTTTTGACACAATACTAGCTAATGCAATAGGTCTGTAATTGTCTTTGCTGTTAATCTTGCCACATTTATCATTTATAATAGGAACCAGCACAACAGATAACAAAAAGAACTAGGTACAAATCCATGTACAAACAACCCAGTTATACACATAGCAAGTAAAGGCACAATGCGCTTATCACAATGTTTAAGGTGTTCAGCATATATACCATCCAAGTCTTATTTATATCTAGGCATTTAATAGCATTTTTAACTTTACTAATTTCCACAACTATGTCATTTGTATATTTGGCATCACATTTGATTTGTTGAATGTCTATATCCCTAATACAATTAATAAGCTGTTTAAAATGAGACCGCCATAATTCAGTTATTTCATCAATACCAGTAACATCCTCAATACTATTAGATAAAGGTATATTATAGTTGTTTACCTGGCGTATCTCTTTCCAAAAGTCATCTGGCCGACTCGGCGACAGCGTGTTTGCCAATGAATCCTTTCTAAGTTGGCATTCATGATTTGTAAGAAAACGTATTGCATATTTAAACCTTGCCATAGTTGTCTTCATTAGATTAAATACAGGGCCATGTTTTGGTCTACCAGCATCAATCCACATAATGAAACATTCTCTGGCAGCAATATGGAGATCTCTGGCATGATCATTCCAGCCAGGTCTACACTTGTATGGTTTTGTCCTACCACTGCCGACTCACCAGTTCCTCATTTGCATTTTTCATAGAGTCAATGATATTATCATAAAATAAATTTATCGCAGATATATGTGCATCATCTGTACAGTTTACATTACTACATATAATAGCATAGTGTGGAATATTAAAACATGTCAGGTTACACTTTGTTGCCTCAGCATAACTATTAATACATTCATCACTAACTCTATTCCAGCTAAATTTTTTTACACTCGTGGGTTGATAAACCCTCAACCTGAGGCCCTAGCTCCGGGAAACCATCAATACATATTGGAAAGTGATCTGACGTACTAAAACTATATAACACATCTATATCTGAATAACATTGTGACCATCACTGGTGGACACACAGTGGTCCAACCATGAGGTGGAATCATACCTTTCACTCAAATAATTAAACGTATTTGCTGGCAGTAACAGCTCACTAGACAGCAACCAGCAACTTTCCTCACAAAACTGTTTAAAGGGTCTACAAAAAAGCGGTTCACTGTCACTTATATCTGAGTTCCAGTCCCCCAGCACAGAAATACTTGTAGTGTCTAACTCCACTATCACTGCTTTAATAGTACCAAGATTTTCTAAAAACAGGTCTTCATGAGCATGTGATTCATAAGGCATGTAGGCACATAATATAACATATGTCCTGTTACTAATAGTAATTTTAATACCTGTTAGCCAGTCAATATTTAGGTATAAACATATTGATAACCGGTTTCAATGTTTTAGGTGTATGTGATTCAAAACCATGCAAAAATGGCGGTAGTTGCATATTGACGAAAGGGAAACTCGGTTATAAATGCAACTGCACGAGTGCTTTTATGGGACCTTTTTGCACTAAAGGTAAGTATTTTGACACTATTACTTTGTGATCCATATACAATGACCTACCACGCGTCGACACTGGTGACCGTATATGACTTTCTATGTCTAACTCAACCTCTAGCCTATATTATTTCACCATTTTGGCATATCATACCTCAACCTGTCCTTAAGCCTAAACATATCACAGATTATCTTATGAGCGTGATAAACTCACTGCTAACTAATTTCCATCCTACTGGCTAAGCACCCTAAATTCAGTGTTATATGTATTCCTAAGTGTAGCCCTAGGTTTTGAATGCTGACTTGAGTCCTAAAAATCGTATTATTGCACTTCCAGATGACTGGTGTCACCCATAGTACATATATTTAACTACAGAAACTAATGCCTTTTTCTTGGGCCTCTAATTATAAAAGGAGCTCTATTAAAACATAATAACATGATGGTACACAGTTAGATTTAATTAATAAAAAAAGTATTTAAAATGCTACTTGAAAATTATAATTCGTCAGCCATCTATCTTTCTAAACCTGTTTTTTAACTTGACATTGCTTAGAAGCGTCAATTGGCGTTTGACGAAAATATGTAGTTCACCATCTGTCAGGTGGCGGTTCTTAAAACTTAAACTTGTAGTGCGACGCGCCAATCTCAACGCACGGCTCGATGATAACCGGTTTCAATGTTTTAGGTGTATGTCATTCAAAACCATGCAAAAATGGCGGTAGTTGCATATTGACGAAAGGGAAACGCGGTTATAAATGCAACTGCACGAGTGCTTTTATGGGACCTTTTTGCACTAAAGGTAAGTATTTTGACACTATTACTTTGTGATCCATATACAATGACCTACCACAGCGGGGTCACGGGTGACCGTATATGACTTTCTATGTCTAACTCAACCTCTTCCCGATATTATTTCACCATTTTGGCATATCGTACCTCAACCTGTCCTTATTAAGCCTAAACATATCACATATTATATTATCAGCGAGCTAAACGCACTGCTAACTAATTTCCATCCTACCGGCTAAGCACCCTAAATTCAGTGCTACATGTATTCCTAAGTCTAGCCCTAGGTTTTGAATGCTGACATGAGTTCTAATAATTGTATTATGGCACCTCCAGATGAGTGGGGCTACCCATAGTACATACATTTAACTACAGAAACTAATGCCTTTTTCGTGGGTTTTATAATAAATAAATATCCAACATATCATATAAAATGATACATTATGTATACAATATTATTTTGCTAAGTTAATTAATCAATAGTTGATATCTAAAATGTCCTACAAAATGTAAACCATTATATTTAAAAGTATTATTTTAAGCAACAATTTCACAATAAAAGAAAGAAGATTTCGGGTTAAGCACTGTTGTGATAATTCTTTGTTATTTTGTCTATTGTTTTTATCAATTTCATCCATGTATGCGCATAGTAAATCATATACACTTGCACGCACGCACGCACGCACGCACGCACGCACGCACGCACGCACGCACGCACGCACGCACGCACGCACGAACGCATGAACGCACGCACGCACGCACGCACACACGCCCCCATATATATATATATATATATATATATATATATATATATATATATATATATATATATATATATATATATATATATATATATATATATATATATAACGTAACCTTCACGAAGTGAAGAAAAGAGAGAAGGAAGGAAAATAATAATAATTATAGGTTCGTTTTCGTGTATCACGTTGAATAGATATGATATATAATTGTGGAAGGACGCAAGACATGTGTGGATCATTACCTGCATATGTTTATTGCGTCCAGCTTAAGCATCGTTCAGTACATGGCCACGAACTATAGGCGTGGCTGCGCCGTTCCATCGAATCGGACAATACGTCACACTCAAGTTCCAATATACGCACCGCTGCTGCACACGCATGCAGCAGTTTAAATACGGGTACAATTTCGTATTTATACACGGACTACATTGCAGATTTAAGAAACAGTTAGCACCCTGAGACAATATCATATACAATGGAGCGGATTTCTGGAATTCGGTGTAAATTGGCGGAGTTTTATACTGAGGGGCGTGGATATAAAACCAGTTTTAAGAGAATGCGTAGAGAAGTCAGTTAGAAATGTGCGAATTAATGAGTGACCCGTAAGAATGTAATCCGTATGATGTTATTGTGATTAATCGATGAACGAGGTCGTATCTAAATTCGTGCCTCCTTAGAGGCCATATTTTGCCTCAAACAAAGTCAAATAACTCTAAAGATATGCATGTACATATGAAGTATGCACTACAACGACAACCGAGAAATCACAAGTTTGATGAAGCGTTTTAAAATTGACATTAAACGGGAGCTGTCGCGGTGCTGCCTTGGAAGAAAAATGGTTTCGGGAAATGCACGAGGGGCAAAATCATGACGTCAGCTGTGGAAAACGTTGCGCTGCCGGGATGCGTTCTCAGCGTTATTTACACAACACCGTGCGACGGCGCTGCACGAATTTACACCAGATCCACGACTGACGTCACGCTAGATCAATACATACAAACTGGGCATCCTCGGGAGTGCCACACAATTTAACCACCAGGAGCTCTATGTGGCCATGACATAGTTCATGATATATAATACCTTTGATATTTGACCTTGAATTGTGACCTTGACCGGTTTTGTCGGTCTTCGTTTAACAGCCTGGGGCGACATTTAAATTTGCACTAATTTTGTAGTGCACTGTATACCTGCTTGTAAGGGAGTGAGTTTATGTGGTAAAACATTATAATACATATAAATATAATAGTTACCGATGATTGACACATTAAAGCACACTATATCTTGTTTCCAATTTGGTCCTCAGAAAAATACTAAGAATGAATTTAGGAAAACATAAAAATAAATACATAAATAACTAAACAAAAAAATTGAAATGTACATATTTTCAAAAACAGGTAAACAAATGTCATCAATAAGACAATGTGCTAACGTAAAAGGTGCTCTATTAAAATATAATAACATGATAGTACATAGTAAGATTTAATTAAAAAAGTATTTAAAATGCCACTTTAAGATGATAGTTCGTCAGCCATCAATCTGCTGTATAATAGGGTCGTTAACATTTTTCTAAAACTGTTTTTAACTTGACATTGCTTAAAGGCGTCAATTGGCGTTTGACGTAAATATGTAGTTCACCATCTGCCAGGTGGCGGTTCTTAAAACGTAAACTTGTAGTGCGACGCGCCAATCTCCACTCACGGCTCGTTCAATTCAATATCTTTATTTCAGACTGTCATACAGATGTCCACATAAACATTAAAAAATACAAGTGATTAGAAAAATATAAAAGTATTGCACATTGTAAATAGAAAAAACATTGCACAATGGTACATTCAATCAAATATATTATGTATATACAACATTTTCATCCAATGTCGTTTTATCTTGGATTGCCATTTTATATCACTGTTGATGATTGGAATTACCAACTTATTATAAGAGGCATTAAGTCTCCGCATGAATTTATATACAAGGTTGCTAATTACAGCTTTACTATCTGGTATATGGTATTCTACAAACATGGTGGAGGCACTGCAATATTTAGGCTGATTTAGCAATAAACGAAACACATTATTGTAAGCCACATGAAGTCTATGTATACTTGCTACTGTGTAATTCCACCATAGCTGGGCAGTATGCATGGGAGAACAGAAAGTTCTAAGCAAAGACAGCTTCAGTTCAGTGGAACACATATAACATTTCCGCAATAGCGTATTACCCCTAGCATATAGTTGTCGGCATTGGCGTAACATATTTTTGTCATCACGTAATGTATTAGAAATAAAGTGACCCATATATTTCACATTATCCACTTTCTGGATTGTTTCACCATTAATCTTAAATGCTGGAACATCAACATTTTTCATATATTTACTTTTTAATATTAACACAGCACTTTTCTTTGAATTGTACTTGATATCATGATCTAACCCATCGAGTCACATACCTGCATCAGTTCAGACAGTCCTGATACAGATGGGCACAGAATTACCAAGTCATCAGCATACATAAGATGGTTGATAGTTGTACTACCTATTACACACCCTGTGTTCCATTTGTTTAAAGCTATGGTTAAATCAGCCGTATATATATATATATACATATATATTAAAAAGGTATGGTGAGAGTATGCCACCTTGCCTGACACCATTTGTAACACCAAAATGTTCCGACTATTTGCCGGACCATCTTATACACATACTCTGATTCGAATACCAATACATAAGCAGCCTAACGATATATCCAGGTACTCCCCTGTCAATCAAACTTTGAAATAAGATAGAATGTTTCACTCTATCAAAAGCTTTAGAAGCATCTAAAAAACATGTAAACATAGACCCAGTTAAACTCTTATGCGTGTCAATAACTTCCTTTAGGACATAAATACCCAAGTCTGTCCCGTGTTTTTTCTTAAATCCAAACTGATTGGACATTGTTGACAGCGTAACTGACATTCTGTCTAACAATATGTTTTCAACAATTTTTGACACAATACTAGCTAATGCAATAGGTCTGTAATTGTCTTTGCTGTTAATCTTGCCACATTTATCATTTATAATAGGAACCAGCACAACAGATAACAAAAAGAACTAGGTACAAATCCATGTACAAACAACCCAGTTATACACATAGCAAGTTAAAGCACAATGCGCTTATCACAATGTTTAAGGTGTTCAGCATATATACCATCCAAGTCTTATTTATATCTACGCATTTAATAGCATTTTTAACTTTACTAATTTCCACAACTATGTCATTTGTATATTTGGCATCACATTTGATTTGTTGAATGTGTATATCCCTAATACAATTAAAAAGCTGTTTAAAATGAGACCGCCATAATTCAGTTATTTCATCAATACCAGTAACATCCTCAATACTATTAGATAAAGGTATATTACAGTTGTTTATCTGGCGTATCCCTTTCCAAAAGTCATCTGGCCGACTCGGCGACAGCGTGTTTGCCAATAAATCCTTTCTAAGTTGGCATTCATGATTTGTAAGAAAACGTATTGCATATTTAAACCTTGCCATAGTTGTCTTCATTAGATTAAATACAGGGCCATGTTTTGGTCTACCAGCATCAATCCACATAATGAAACATTCTCTGGCAGCAATATAGAGATCTCTGGCATGATCATTCCAGCCAGGTCTACACTTGTATGGTTTTGTCCTACCATTGCCAACTCACCAGTTCCTATTTTTCATAGAGTCAATGATATTATCATAAAATAAATTTATCGCAGATATATGTGCATCATCTGTACAGTTTACATTACTACATATAATAGCATAGTGTGGAATATTAAAACATGTCAGGTTACACTTTGTTGCCTCAGCATAACTATTAATACATTCATCACTAACTCTATCCCAGCTAATTTTTTTTACACTCGTGGGTTGATAAACCCTCAACCTGAGGCACTAGCTCCGGGGAACCATCAATACATATTGGAAAGTGGTCTGACGTACAAAAACTATATAACACATCTATATCTGAATAACATTGTGACCATCACTGGTGGACACACAGTGGTCCAACCATGAGGTGGAATCATACCCTTCACTCAAATAATTAAACGTATTTGCTGGCAGTAACAGCTCACTAGACAGCAACCAGCAATTTTCCTCACAAAACTGTTTAAAGGGTCTACAAAAAAGCGGTTCACTGTCACTTATATCTGAGTTCCAGTCCCCCAGTACAGAAATACTTGTAGTATCTAATTCCACTATCACTGCTTTAATAGTACCAAGATTTTCTAAAAACAGGTCTTCATGAGCATGTGATTCATAAGGCATGTAGGCACATAATATAACATATGTCCTGTTACTAATAGTAATTTTAATACCTGTTAGCCAGTCAATATTTAGATATAAACATGTTGATAACCGGTTTCAATGTTTTAGGTGTATGTGATTCAAAACCATGCAAAAATGGCGGTAGTTGCATATTGACGAAAGGGAAACCCGGTTATAAATGCAACTGCACGAGTGCTTTTATGGGACCTTTTTGCACTAAAGGTAAGTATTTTGACACTATTACTTTGTGATCCATATACAATGACCTACCACGCGTCGACACTGGTGACCGTATATGACTTTCTATGTCTAACTCAACCTCTAGCCTATATTATTTCACCATTTTGGCATATCATACCTCAACCTGTCCTTAAGCCTAAACATATCACAGATTATCTTATGAGCGTGATAAACTCACTGCTAACTAATTTCCATCCTACTGGCTAAGCACCCTAAATTCAGTGTTATATGTATTCCTAAGTGTAGCCCTAGGTTTTGAATGCTGACATGAGTCCTAAAAATCGTATTATGGCACTTCCAGATGACTGGCGTCACCCATAGTACATATATTTAACTACAGAAACTAATGCCTTTTTCTTGGGCCTCTAATTATAAAAGGAGCTCTATTAAAATATAATAACATGATGGTGCACAGTAAGATTTAATTAATTAAAAAAAGTATTTAAAATGCTACTTGAAAATTATAATTCGTCAGCCATCTATCTTTCTAAACCTGTTATTTACCTTGACATTGCATAGAAGCGTCAATTGGCGTTTGACGAAAATAAGTAGTTCACCATCTGTCAGGTGGCGGTTCTTAAAACTTAAACTTGTAGTGCGACGCGCCAATCTCAACGCACGGCTCGATGATAACCGATTTCAATGTTTTAGGTGTATGTCATTCAAAACCATGCAAAAATGGCGGTAGTTGCATATTGACGAAAGGGAAACCCGGTTATAAATGCAACTGCACGAGTGCTTTTATGGGACCTTTTTGCACTAAAGGTAAGTATTTTGACACTATTACTTTGTGATCCATATACAATGACCTACCACGCGTCGACACTGGTGACCGTATATGACTTTCTATGTCTAACTCAACCTCTAGCCTATATTATTTCACCATTTTGGCATATCATACCTCAACCTGTCCTTAAGCCTAAACATCTCACAGATTATCTTATGAGCGTGATAAACTCACTGCTAACTAATTTCCATCCTACTGGCTAAGCACCCTAAATTCAGTGTTACATGTATTCCTAAGTCTAGCCCTAGGTTTTGAATGCTGACATGAGTCCTAATAATTGTATTATGGCACTACCAGATGAGTGGCGCTACCCATAGTACATATATTTAACTACAACAACTAATGCCTTTTTCGTGGGTCTCTAATCATAAAAGGTGCTCTATTAAAATATAATAACATGACCGTACATAGAAAGATTTAATTAATAAAAAAGTATTTAAAATGCCACTTTAAGATGATGATTCGTCAGCCATATATCTGCTGTATAATAGGGTCGTTAACTTTTTTCTAAAATTGTTTCTACCTTGACATTGCTTAGATGCGTTAATTGGCGATTGACGTAAATATGTAGTTAACCATATGTCAGGTGGCGTTTCTTAAAACTTAAACTTGTAGTGCGACGCGCCAATCTCTACTCACGGCTCGGTGATAACCGGTTTCAATGTTTTAGGTGTATTAGGTGTATGTGATTCAAAACCATGCCAAAATGGCGGTAGTTGCATATTGACGAAAGGGAAACCTGGTTATAAATGTAACTGCACGAGTGCTTTTATGGGACCTTTTTGCACTAAAGGTAAGTATTTTAACACTATTACATATCATACATCAACCTGTCCTTAAGCCTAAACATGTCACAGATTATCGTATGTGCGTGCTAAACTCACTGCTAACTAATTTACATCCTACTGGCTAAGCACACGAAATTCAGTTTTACATGTATTCCTAAGTCTAACCCTAGGTTTTGAATGCTGACATGAGTCCTAATAATGATATTATGGCACTTCCAGATGAGTGGCGCTACCCATAGTACATATATTTAACTACAAAAACTAATGCATTTTTCGTGGGTCTCTAATCATAAAAGGTGCTCTATTAAAATATAATAAAATGACAGTATATAGTAAGATTTTATTAATAAAAAAAGTATTTAAAATGCCACTTTTGTTTCTAAAATTGTTTCTAACTTGACATTGCTAAGAGGCTTTAATTGGCAATTGACGTAAATATGTGGTTCACCATATGTCAGGTGGCGTTTCTTAAAACTTAAACTTGAAGTGCGACGCGCCAATCTCCACTCACGGCTTGATGATAACCGGTTTCAATGTTTTAGGTGTATTAGGTGTATGTGATTCAAAACCATGCCAAAATGGCGGTAGTTGCATATTGACGAAAGGGAAACCTGGTTATAAATGCAACTGCACGAGTGCTTTTATGGGACCTTTTTGCACTAAAGGTAAATATTTTTACACTATTACTTTGTGATCCATATACAATGACCTACCACGCGGCGACACTGGTGACCGTATATGATTTTCTATGTCTAACTCAACCTCTAGCCTATATTATTTCACCATTTTGGCATATCATCCCGCAACCTGTCCTTAAGCTTAATCATATAACAGATTATCGTATGAGTGTGCTAAACTCACTGCTAACTAATTTCCATCGTACTGGCTAAGCACGCTAAATTCAGTGTTACATGTATTCCTAAGTCTAGCCCTAGGTTTTGAATGCTGACATGAGTCCTAATAATCGTATTATGGCACTACCAGATGAGTGGTGCTACCCATAGTACATATATTTAACTACAGAAACTAATGCATTTTCCGTGGGTCTCTAATCATTAAAGGTGCTCTATTAAAATATAATAACATGATAGTACATAGTAAGATGTTATTAATATAAAAGTATTAAAAATACCATTTTACGATGATAATTCGTCAGCCATCTATCTGCTGTATAATAGGGTCGTTAACTTTTTTCTAAAACTGTTTTTAACTTGACATTGCTTAAAGGCGTTAATTGGCGTTTGACGTAAATATGTAGTTCACCATCTGTCAGATGGCGGTTCTTAAAATTTAAACTTGTAGTGCGACATGCCAATCTCCATTCACGGCTTGATGATAACCGGTTTCAATGTTTTAGGTGTAATAGGTGTATGTGATTCAAAACCATGCCAAAATGGCGGTAGTTGCATATTGACGAAAGGGAAACCTGGTTATAAATGCAACTGCACGGGTCCTTTTATGGGACCTTTTTGCACTAAAGGTAAGTATTTTTACACTATTACTTTCCATATACAATGACCTACCACGCGTCGACACTGGTGACCGTATATGATTTTCTATGTCTAACTCAACTTCTAGCCCATTCCAACTTGGCTACTGAAATCATGTGCTCGTGAACTAGCACCAATAATAGTGGCTATTGTGAATAGATACTTTGAAACATCCAAAGTGCCTGCAGTGCTGAAGTACGCCCACATTAGACCTCGACTGAAGAAACCATCGCTTGATCCAGAGTTACTAAGCAACTACCGTCCAGTGTCAAACCTGCCATTCATCTCCAAGATAATGGAGAAAGTTGTTAATACTCGAATCGAGCAACATCTACTAGAAAAC
Source organism: Oasisia sp. SBJ-2009 (assembly GCA_964017155.1). NCBI lineage: Eukaryota > Metazoa > Annelida > Polychaeta > Sabellida > Siboglinidae > Oasisia > Oasisia sp. SBJ-2009. The sequence goes on along the minus strand of OZ024855.1, from coordinate 52,691,596 downwards.
AATCTGCACGACCCATTGCAGTCTGCCTACAGAAAACAACACTCAACCGAAACAGATCTAATCAAGATACAACATGACATCGTCCAGGCACTGGACAGTGGACGTGTTGCAGCGCTCGTTTTGTTAGATTTGTCAGCAGCGTTCGACACGATTGATCATGCCATCCTCCTCGAGAGATTGAAAGAAACACATGGCATGTCTGGCGATGCACTGTTATGGGTGGCATCGTATTTGCGCCAGCGATGCCAACAAGTCATAATTGGTGAAGATGCTTCGGCTGATGTAACACTGGGATATGGCGTCCCACAGGGATCGGTGCTTGGTCCAAAACTTTACTCACTTTACACACGACCACTTGGAAACATTATAAGGCATCATAAATTAGACGTGCACTTTTATGCGGACGACACACAATTATATGTCTCTTTCATGAATAGTGACCGTGAAGCACGTACAGCAGCAGTTACCCGGTTGAATGATTGCATCAGAGACGTTCGTACCTGGCTAACGAGAAATATGCTCAAGCTGAATGAGGAGAAGACGGAAGTGATCTTGTTCACATCCAAACACGGACTTTAATCATTATCTAACATTACTGTTACCGTCGGGGAACAACAACAACTACAATCATCTTCCGTCCGCGATCTTGGGGTTATCTACGATCAACACCTGAATATGAGTCAGCATGTTCGTTCGGTATGTCGAACAGGGTATTACCACCTGAGGAATATTGGGAGAATTCGACGATATCTCACCCAAGATGCAACAAAAACACTGGTACATGCCTTGGTGACCTCAACATTGGATTACTGCAACTCGCTACTTTACGGTTTGCCCGCGAATCATCTTGCGAAGATGCAACATCTACAGAATGCTTGCGCGCGTGTCATCACAAGAACCAGTCGCCGCTCACACATCACTCCTCTTCTAAAAGAACTTCACTGGCTTCCAGTCCACCGCCGAATAGAGTATAAGATCTTGTCACACACCTATCGTGCGATACACCACCAATTACCAGTCTACCTGAGTGATCTACTCTCCGTCTACAGACCAACACGCTCTTTACGGTCAGAATCAACTATCATGTTGACCGTGCCACGAACCAGAACTGTAACATATGGAGACAGAACTTTTACGAAAGCAGCGGCGACGCTATGGAACAGTTTGCCTGTTAACATTAGAAATTGTGATACCTGCACTACATTTCAAAGGCAACTGAAGACATTTCTGTTCCGGCAGCACTATATAGACAACAAATAGACTCATCAACACTTTTAATATACTTAATATTTATTCTTAATAGTTCATTTATTTTAATGCCATGAATGTACATTTTATCCGCAATCTTACTACTTTTATTCCGCTTAATTCTATATATTTATTTGTTTATTATTATCATTTGATAGTTCTTATGTAATATATTACTTAATTACTTATTGCATTATATAATTGTATTCTTACTCTTTCAATTTACGACTATTGTTGTTTAGCTTTTAAATGATTTAACTAAATATTGGAATGTTTTAATTTCTCTGTAGATTTATTATTATTATTATTAATGTGAACTGTAAAGCGCCATAGAGCACCGTGTGATTATGGCGCTATATAAATATTGTATTTTATTTTATTTTATTTAGCCTATATTATTTCACCATTTTGGCATATCATACCTCAAACTGTCCATAAGCCAGAAGATATCACAGATTATCGTATGAGCGTGCTAACCTCACTGCTATCTAATTTCCATCCTACTGGCTAAGCACCTTAAATTCAATGTTACATTTATTACTAAGTCTAGCCCGAGGTTTTGAATGCTAACATGAGTCCTAATAATCGTATTATGGCATTTCCAGATGAGTGGTGCTACCCATAGTACATATATTTAACTACAGAATCTAATGCATTTTTCGTGAGTCTCTAATCATTAAAGGTGCTCTATTGAAATATAATAACATGATAGTACATAGTAAGATTGTATTAATATAAAAGTATTTATAATACCATTTTACGGTGATAATTCGTCAGCCATCTATCTGCTGTATAATAGGGTCGTTAACTTTTTTTCTAAAACTGTTTTTAACTTGACATTGCTTAAAGGCGTCAATTGGCGTTTGACGTAAATATGTAGTTCACCATCTGTCAGGTGGCGGTTCTTAAAACTTAAACTTGTAGTGCGACGTGCCAATCTCCACTCGCGGCTTGGTGATAACCGGTTTCAATGTTTTAGGTGTATTAGGTGTATGTGATTCAAATCCATGCCAAAATGGCGGTAGTTGCATACTGACGAAAGGGAAACCTGGTTATAAATGCAACTGCACGAGTGCTTTTATGGGACCTTTTTGCACTAAAGGTAAGTATTTTGACACTATTACTTTGTAATCCATATACAATGACCTACCACGCGGCGACACTGCTGACCGTATATGATTTTCTATGTCTAACTCAACCTCTATCCTATATTATTTCACCATTTTGGCATATCATCCCGCAACCTGTCCTTAAGCCTAAACATATAACAGATTATCGTATGAACGTGCTAAACTGACTGCTAACCAATTTCCATCGTACTGGCTAAGCACGCTAAAATCAGTGTTACATGTATTCCTAAGTCTATCCCTAGGTTCTGAATGCTGACATGAGTCCTAATAATCGTATTATGGCACTTCCAGATGAGTGGTGCTACCCATAGTACATATATTTAACTACAGAAACTAATGCATTTTCCGTGGGTCTCTAATCATTAAACGTGCTCTATTAAAATATAATAACATGATAGTACATAGTAAGATTTTATTAATATAAAAGTATTTAAAATACCATTTTACGATGATAATTCGTCAGCCATCTATCGGCTGTATAATAGGGTCTTTAACTTTTTCTAAAACTGTTTTTAACTTGACATTTATTAAAGGCGTTAATTGGCGTTTGACGTAAATATGTAGTTCACCATCTGTCAGATGGCGGTTCTTAAAACTTAAACTTGTATTGCGACGCACCAATCTCCACTCACGGCTCGATGATAACCGGTTTCAATGTTTTAGATGTATGTGATTCAAAACCATGCCAAAATGGCGGTAGTTGCATATTGACGAAAGGGAAACCCGGTTATAAATGCAACTGCACGAGTGCTTTTATGGGTCCTTTTTGCACTAAAGGTAAGTATTTTAACACTATTACTTTCCATATACAATGACCTACCACGCGTCGACACTGGTGACCCTATATGATTTTCTATGTCTAACTCAACCTCTAGCCTATATTATTTCACCATTTTGGCATATCATACCTCAACCTGTCCATAAGCCTGAAGATATAACAGATGATCGTATGAGCGTGCTAACCTCACTGCTATCTAATTCCCATCCTACTGGCTAAGCACCCTAAATTCAGTGTTACATTTATTCCTAAGTCTAGCCCGAGGTTTTGAATGCTAACATGAGTCCTAATAATCGTATTATGGAATTTCCAGATGAGTGGTGCTACCCATAGTACATATATTTAACTACAGAAACTAATGCATTTTTCGTGAGTCTCTATACATTAAAGGTGCTCTATTAAAATATAATAACATGATAGTACATAGTAAGATTTTATTAATATAAAAGTATTTAAAATACCATTTTACGATGATAATTCGTCAGCCATCTATCTGCTGTGTAATAGGGTCGTTAACTTTTTTCTAAAACTGTTTTTAACTTGACATTGCTTAAAGGCGTCAATTGGCGTTTGACGTAAATATGTAGTTCACCATCTGTCAGGTGGCGGTTCTTAAAACTTAAACTTGTTGTGCGACGTGGCAATCTCCACTCACGGCTTGATGATAACCGGTTTCAATGTTTTAGGTGTATTAGGTGTATGTGATTCAAAACCATGCCAAAATGGCGGTAGTTGCATATTGACGAAAGCGAAACCTGGTTATAAATGCAACTGCACGAGTGCTTTTATGGGACCTTTTTGCACTAAAGGTAAGTATTTTGACACTATTACTTTTTGATCCATTTACAATGACCAACCACGCGGCGTCACTGTTGATCGTATATGATTTACATAATCTAACTCAACCTCTCGCCTATATTGTTTCACCATTTTGGCATATCATACCTCAACCTGTCCCTAAACGTACAGTCAAACGATGCGTAACGAAGATAAATGTGAAATGTCAAGTGCCGCCACCATGCGGATATGTGTTGAATTATAAAATTACGGCAAAGGTTTTTGTCACAACGTAAGCTACAAGTGGTTAAGAAAAACAAAGGTTACATACTATTAAACTGAACAATTCGCCCGACGAATAGATGGTAAATAAAGAAAATTGAACAAAACAGGTAATTGAAAAGGCCATTGCGTATGTGCAATGTTATATGTTTTATCTTCCGAGAATAACAACGGTGAATTTATTTTGTCTTCTTTGATCATTTGCTTAATAGATAAGTTTTCCCCTAATCTACACGTTGCTATGCAACATATAACATATCAAAGCATAACACCAATAAAGTAATATAATGTAACCTTGACAAATTGAAAAGGAGAGAGAAGGAAGGCAAATAATAATTATTATAGGTACGTTTTCGTGTATCACGTTGTGATATATAATTGTGGAAGGACGCAAGATATATGTGGATCATTACCTGCATATGTTTATTGCGTCCAATTTAAGCTTCGTTCAGTACATGGCCACGAACAATAGGCGTGGCTGCGCCGTTCCATCGAATCGGACAATACCTCACACTCAAGTTCCAATATTTGCACCGCTGCTGCACAATTTCGTATTTATACACGGACTACATTGCAGATTTAAGAAACAGTTAGCACCCTGAAACAATATCATATACAATGGAGCGCATTTCTGGAATTCGGTGTAAATTGGCGGAGTTTTATACTGAGGGGCATGGATATAATACCAGTTTTAAGAGAATACGTAGAGAAGTAAGTTAGAAATGTGAGAATTAATTACTGACCCGTAAGAATGTAAACCGGATGATGTTATTGTGATTAATCGATGAACGAGGTCGTACCTAAATTCGTGCCTCTTTAAAGGCCATATTTTGCCTCTCAAAAATTCAAATAACTCAAAGATATGCATGTTCATATGAAGTATGCACTACAACGACAACCCAGAACCCACAAGTTTGCTGAAGCGTTTTAAAATTGACATTAAACGGGAGCTGTCGCGGTGCCGCCTTGGAAAAAAATTGTTTCCGGAAATGCACGAGGGGCAGAATCATGACGTCAACCGTGGAAAACGTTGCGCTGCCGGGATGGCCCGCGTTCACAGCATTATTTACACAACACCGCGCGTCAGCGCTGCACGAGATTACACCAAAACCACAACTGACGTCACGCTAGATCAATATATCCAAACTGGACATCCTCGGGAGTACCACACAATTTAACCACCGGAGGTGCTATATATGGCCATGACCTAGTTCATGATATTTAATAACTTTGATGTTTGACTTTGAATTGTGACCTGAACCGGATTTTGTCAGTCGTCGTTTAACAGCATGGGACGCCATTTGACTTTGCCCTAATTTTGTAGTGCACCATATACCTACTTAAAGGCGTCAATTGGCGTTTGACGTAAATGTGTAGTTCACCATTTGTCAGGTGGCGGTACTTAACAATTAAACTTGTAGTGCGACGCCTCAATCTTCACTCACGGATCGATGATAGCCGGTTTCAATGTTTTAGGTTTGTGCGATTCAAAACCATGCAAAAATGGCGGAAGTTGCGTATTGACGAAAGAGAAACCTGGTTATAAATGCAAATGCACGAGTGCTTTTTTGGGACCTTTTTGCACTGAAGGTAAGTATTTTGACACTATTACTTTGTGATCCATGCACAATGACGTACCACGCGGCGTCACTTGTGACCGTAAATGACACAACCTCTTGCCTGTGTTATTTCTCCATTTTGGCATATCATACGTCAACCTGTTCCTAAGCCTACACATAACACAGATTTTAGTATCAGCGTGCTAAACTCACTGCTAACCAATTTCCATCCTACCTAACCGCTAGAACGCTAAATTCAGTGTTACATGTCTTCCTAATTCTAGCCTTAGGTTTTAAACGTTGACCTGAGTCCTTGTTATGGTATTATGGCACTTCCAGATGGATGGCACCTCACATAGGACATATATATAACTACATAAGCTAATGCCTTCTTCGTGAGTCTCTAATCATTGTTCCTTAACATGAGAAATTATTTGCATGAAATTATTAGTGTTATATAATAAATACATATCCAATATGTCCTTTAAAATGATACATTATGTATTAAATATTATTATGTTAAGTTAACAAATCATTAGTTTGTATCTCAAATGAGGCACTGACGATGCAATAGCTTGCCTTCTACACAAACTATTCGAACACATGGAGACAGCTGGTAACTATGCTCGAATCCTATTTATAGATCTCAGTTCAGCATTCAATACAATACAAAGGCATGTCATGATTGATAAACTACAGAAACTAGAAGTTCCAGCCGCATTTGTTCTCTGGGTTTTCAATTTCCTAAGTAATCGCCCGCAGTGTGTTCGAGTGGGTGACATCAAGTCACCAGTGATTGTTAGCAACACAGGTGCGCCTCAGGGTTGTGTCCTGAGCCCATTTTTGTACACTTTGTATACAAATGACTGTCGGAGTGTGGATCCATCTACCCAATATGTGAGGTTTTCTGATGATACAGCCATGCTCGCTCTTTTGAGTGATTTTGCCTCATAGCAGTCATATGTTTCTTCAGTGGTACGTTTCTCGAGTTGGTGCAGTAACAATTTTCTACATCTGAATGTTTCCAAAACCAAAGAAATGTGCATTGACTTCCGTCGAAATAGAACTGTCAATAGTCATATTGTCATCAATGGTGAACCTGTGGAACAGGTTGATTCTTTCAAGTACCTCGGTGTTATCTTAGATGAAAAATTTTCATTTACAAAGCATGTTACACCCGTGCAGAAAAAGTCTCAGCAGCGACTGCACGTTCTTCGAAAGTTACGAGCTTTCTACGTTGATCCACTACTTCTTCTACGTCTTTACCTTAGCATAATTGAGCCTCTCATAACCTACTGCAGCATTTGTTATTACCCTGCTCTTTCGGTGAAAAACCGTAACAGCCTTCTGAAAATCTCACACGTTTCCGCCAAGATCATTGGCTTACCTACACCAATGCTCTCAGAAATAATCGACCATGCAATTTTGAAGAAAGCTCGTGCTGTCGCTACTGAGTCTGATCACCCGCTCTCTACGTTCTTCCATGTACTTCCGTCTCGAAGGAGATACCGTTGTATAAAATGTAAAACATCTCGCTATAGCAGGAGTTTTGTGCCTGTGGCCATTAGAATGTTGAATGCTAAATGATTCATATTGCTGTCAATCGGTTGAACTGTTCTTATAGTGGATACATCTGGAATTCACTTGCATTTTGTTGTGACCATCCGATATATAGTAGATCATGAGTTGTACAATGCATATCCTTTTTAAGGACAATAAAGTGATTGATTGATTGATTGATTGATTGATTGATTGATTGATTGATTGATTGATTGGCTGGCTGGCTGGCTGGCTGGCTGGCTGGCTGGCTGGCTGGCTGGCTGGCTGGCTGGCTGGCTGGCTGGCTGGCTGGCTGGCTGGCTGGCTGGCTGGCTGGCTGGCTGGCTGGCTGGCTGGCTGGCTGGCTGGCTGGCTGGCTGGCTGGCTGGCTGGCTGGCTGGCTGGCTGGCTGGCTGGCTGGCTGGCTGGCTGGCTGGCTGGCTGGCTGGCTGGCTGGCTGGCTGGCTGACTGACTGACTGACTGACTGATTGAAATTACTTACACAATTTAAAACATTATTTTTTAAACTATTATTTGAAGCTACAATTTCACAACACAAGTAGCTTTCGTGTTCAGCACTGATGTGATAATTCTTTGCTATTTTGCGCATAATTCATTATCAATTTCGTCCATGTATGCGCTTAGTAAATCATGTATACTCGCACGCACGCAGGCACACACGCACGCACGTACGCACACATACACACGGATATATATATATATATATATATATATATATATATATATATATATATATATATATATATGTATATATATATATATAAATGATATGTATATATATATATATATATATATATATATATATATATATATATATATATATATATATATATATATAATACATACGGTAATGGTTAAGTCACAACCTAAGCGACAAGTGGACAGGAACAAAGGTCACATATCGCCCCTGGTAGATAACTATTAAACTGAATAATTAGGTCAGTTATCTTCGCCCGTCTAATAGATGGTGAATAAAGAAAATGGAACAAAATAGGTTATTGAAAAGGCCATTGCGTATGCGCAATGTTATGTGTTGTATCTTTCGTGAATTAATATTCAAGATGGCCGCTGTTGGGTAGACGACGTCTGGGGCGCGGAGGAACAGTTGTGTTTTAAGTGTTGAATTTTAAGAAACTACTTATAGGGGACTGCAATGACAGGTGCTGTGACGCGCGTAGAGTAAGTAAGTTGTCTCTACGGTTCGAAACTGATTTTAAGACCTTTTGTGACAGCAAAATTAAAAGGTCTACAGGCCTAGACACAGATTAACCGGCGCGTGGCAGCGGGGTATCAAGGAACACCTGCAGCAGTGTATTACGCAACATCAGCAGAGCGCGCGTGGCTCCAGCACAGAGCGTAACAATGGCCACGGGCAAGTAAGGTAAACAACTTCGGTCTGCGCGCGGCAGCAGTGACAATGACATGTTGGATGCGATAAAGGAAGCGCTTCAGGATGACCATGTCGTAGCCGGCTTGGCAAAACGGATTGCTTCAGTCGTGACGGAGACCATCGCTGCACGACTGAACGCTATGGACAAGTTGCTGCGTGACAAGGATGAGAAAATTAAGCAGCTGGAGGAGCATGTGAAACGAGTTGATGCCCAATTAGATCATATGGAACAGTATAGTAGACGTTCCTCAGTTCGAGTAACTGGCATTAAGGAAAACGAAGGCGAAGACCTTGATTGGATTGTAACCAACCTGATGGATGACATGGATGTCCAAGATATGAATATCAACAATATCAATCGTATGCACCGCGTAGGGCCCCGAAACTCGTTAACAAACAAAAATCATGCGCGACAAATCATTATCCAGTTCAAAGATTATAAATCGAAAAAAACCTTCATCAAAGCAAGGAAATCTCTCCGAGGCAAGCACCCGAATGTGTATATCGCGGAGGACCTCACTAAGCCAAGATACAAGCTACTGTATGTAGCAAGAACGTTGAAGAAAGCACGCAAAATTCAAGACTGTTGGTCATACGATGGGAGGATTATGATCAAAGATTTGCAGGGGGAAATCGGCAGCGTTAACCGTGAAGATGACCTGAACAGATTCTAGACACTGCTGTCTGTAGTACTACTACAGTTGACAATCAGGTGGATTGGACACTTGCTATGTGCAGAATCATGCGACATTATTTCAACAAAGTTTCTTTGAGAAAGTATTTTCTTTTCAAAATATTCTGCTCCATCCAAAACCATGGACAATCGTTGGACTCTAACCTGCCTAACTATGTTAGTCTTTATTGTTATTATCATTTTATTTGTTGTTAAGCAGTTAACACTTTTTTCACATGTAAGTTACCAGGCAACAATGCATTATATGATGCTATATATGAATGAATGCTATCACGTTTACCAATTGGACTGTATAAATAAATGTATGTATATATATTTTGATAATCCAAATGAGTCATTTAAAAAAATAATAGAATTGCATTATCTCCAGATGATGAGTCAGATTATGAAAATACGAACCGTAATATGAGAGACTTAGATCCCGATTATTATTGTATAACAAACAATAATGTACTTACAACCAAATACTACCTTGCAAACGACTTCAATTATATCATAAAAAGTAATGATGACTATGCTAAGGGGCTTTCTCTAATGCATTTGAATGTTAGAAGTATACTGAAGAATACAGATAAGCTGAACAGTTATTTACTGTCGCTCGATATACAGTTTTCGATAATTGGTCTAACAGAAACGTGGCTTAAGGAGGAAACCTTAGACTTATATGAACTTCCAGAATACAAAAGTATTCATCTTACTAGACCCACCAGAAAAGGATGAGGAGTATCGTTATACATTCACAACAATTACGATTACATAGAAAAGCCAAATATGAATATTATGACCGAGTTTATAGAATGTTTTTTTGTTGAGGTTATGTATCAAACCAGAAAACATAAAAGAAAAATATTGGTCGGTATAGTGTATAGACCCCCAAATACAAGCATTAGTGCATTTACAGAACAAATAACAAATATTGTACGTACATTTAATAATTGAAAACAAACAATGTTATATAATGGGCGATTTTAACATATATCTGTTAAACTATGATCATCATATGAAAACTCATGATTATGTAGATGCAATGTTTTCCAATTATTTAATACCTCAAATTACGAAGCCTACTAGAATTACACCAGCCACAGCCACATTGATAGATAATATTTATAGTAATGACATTCTTGGTGAATACAATCAACTTCAAGGAATATTATATTCAGATACTTCTGACCATTTACCAATATTTATATTAACCACATTAAATAATGATAAACAAGATTATGTTACAATAGAGACTAGAAAATATACTCATCATACTATAGCCTTATTCAAAAGCACCATAGAGGCAACATGTTGGAATGATGTCTATGCATGTAAAGATCCCCAAATAAGTTATACTGAATATTTTAAGACAATTTCACAGGTCTATAACAAGTATTTCCCCTTAAACACAAAAAAAGGTTAAGAAAGAGAAACATAAAGCATGGATTACCAGGGGGCTTAGAAATGCCATAAAAACTAAGCACAAACTATATAAGTATTTTCTAAATAGACCAACTGCATTTAATGAAACCAATTATAAAAGATATATAGAAATAAACTAACGCAACTTATTAAAATAGCAGAGCGCTATCATTATCAAAAGGAATTTGACAAGCATAAGAGTGACCTAAAATAAAATGTGGCAAATGATACGAGAAATTATTGGCAAGAAGGCGACATCATAGCAAAACCAAGAATTCTTAATAAATGGCACTCTAAAAACGATAGGCAGTTAATAGCTGATAAATTGAATGAATACTTCACGACCATTCAGAATTAACCCAGGATGTTCCAACCATTACAGATAAGCCTGAGGATTATCTTGATGGAATTTAAAATAAAACTCAATGCTTTTAACACCTACAACCACAGATGAGATTAAAAAACTGCAGTCCTGGATGGGACGGTATAAAACCAGACATCATCAAACAAATACACTCTAGCATGATTGACCCATTATGCCACATTATAAATTTATCGTTTGACAAAGGATACGTACCTTACGAATTAAAAATAGCTAATGTAGTGCCGATTTAAAAAAAAGGAGATGCTACACTAATCAGTAACTATAGACCAATTTCCGTATTACCAGTATTTTCTAAAATATTTGAAAAACTTGTATATAGTAGACTAACTAAATATATTGATACACATGATATTTTGTCAAATTATCAATTTGGATTCAAAAAAGGATATTCTAGTTACGTGGCTTTAACAATATTAATTGATAAAATAACAAGTGCAATGGACAAAGGAGAACATATAATAGGACCTTTTTAGATTTCGCCAGAGCATTTGATACAGTGAACCATGACATCCTATTAAAGAAATTAAACCATTATGGAATAAGAGGAACTGTCCTCCGATGGTTTCAAAGTTATCTGTCTGGTAGGAAACAAACAGTAAGAATCAGTGAAACCAATTCTGATCTTAAAAATGTAACTTGCTGTGTGCCACAAGGATCACTATTAGGTCCCTTTTTACTTCTGATCTATATAAATGATTTAAGGGCTGTGTCACAAATCACCTTTCCGATAATGTATGCAGATGACACTAATATTTTTTATCCGAGGGAAAGATTTGCAAAAAATGGAACACGATTTAAATATTGGAATACAAAATATTTCGCAGTGGCTTAAGGCTAATACACTTTCGTTAAATATCAAGAAAACACGTACAATGACATTTAGCAATATGCCTAGTGTAAGAAACAGAATCAACAACATTTATATAGATGGGACTCAAATAGACACTGTTAGCCATACCCAATTTCTGGGAGTGATAATAGATAATTAAATTAATTGGAATGAGCATATAAAATATACATGTAAAAAATATCTAAGAGTGTAGGCATTTTCTGAAAAATCAAGAACAAATTGAACAAAAAAACTTACAAAATACCACATTGCAAAACCAATATCAAACAAAATACACTCACTTATGTTGGTCCAAAACTATGGAATACTGTTATTATGAAGAATCATATTAATAGTTGTACATCTATTAGTATATTCAAAAAGGCAATGAAACAATACATCTGGAGAACATATTAACAAGAAACCCTGCACAGTTAGGATACATTAGTATAATTTAATATAATAGTACGTATGAATAATTTTTAATAGCATAGCTAACAACTAATTGACAAAATGTATCATCATGTTTTTTATAACATTTATTTGAATAACTGTGGTATCTTCGCATCAGCATAATCGCACCAAGGTGGCATACATATTTTGTTGTTTGGAATTGAAAAAAGGAATTATAAGCAGTTTGCTCCTTTCCTGCTTATTGTTGATTATCTGTCCTGATTTGTATGTATATTTCATGTGTTTGTATTCGATATTGTTTCTGACAATCACTCAATAAAGCAATTGTGTTCTGAGAATTAGAATTATGAATTGTTGTTTGTTTGATCGTTTCCTTAATAAATAGTTCTTACCCTAATCACCATGTTGCTACGCAATATATAACTTACAAAGCATAACACCAATAAAGTAATATACTGTAACCTTGACATAGTGAAGAG
>OZ024855.1:52661163-52673663 GCA_964017155.1 Oasisia sp. SBJ-2009 | reverse complement strand
TCAGGGGTAAGAAAGGAATCCTACTGACAACAGAAAAGGAGCAGGATATACGCTGAACCGAACATTTCCAGAAACAGACAACCATCTGATGAAGAGGCTTTCAAGATGTTCAAGAAGACCTTGGCATCAACGTGGATATATCTACTAAACAGTCAATCATCGCCTCCATCAAGTCCTTGAAAACGGTAAAGCCCTCGGCCAAAACAACCTGAATGCAGAACTGTTTAAAGCAGACCCAGAAAAAGCAGCTTCCATCGTGACCCATGTTTTCACAGCAGTATGGCAAGCGGGTAGAATACCAGATGAATTGAACACAGATGTGATGATTAGGATCTTAAAGAAAGGAGCAATAAGTGATTGCAATAAATGGCGTGGAATTACCCTTATATCTGTACCACGTAAGCTCCTATGCAAAATGATTATTGTCCGACGAATCACATATGCTATTGATGACACTCACGAGAAAGAACAAACTGGATTCCGTATAGGATGCGGAGGTACAAGCCACATATATTTACTTTCCGCAACATCATCGAACAGTGTTCAGAATGGCAAAGACAGCTATATGTCAACTTTAGTGATTTTGAAAAGGCTTTTTATAACATACACAGGGAACGTATATGGCAAATATTGAGAGATATGGGATTCAGATCGAGATGTCAGTATAATAAGAAACTTCTATTCACACTAAACTTCACAAGCAGCATTGACAAAAGTGCCACATTTTAAAAATGAAGACCGGAGTCAGACAGGGATATGTAATGTCCGCCAACCTCTTCAACGTTGTCATTGACTAGGTATTACGATGTCCAACAGAAAATAAACCAAGATATATCAGATGGACGCTCTTCTCCCCTCTAGAGAACCTCGATTTTGCAGATGACTTATCCCTCTTGTCGCACACTCATTGGCATATACAAGAAAAGACAACAAGACTCAACCCTTTCAGCCAACAAGTTGGACTAAATATTAGCTAAAAGAAAGCAAACGTGGTGACTGTGAGCATCCCAACTCCCTCAGCAGTGATGGTCGGACAATATGAACAAACGAGTACTACCATCTTCACATATTTGGGTAAAGTCATTAGGCTGGACGAGCATGGAGCAACTATTGAATATGGCCAGAGATGTTTTTCGTGAGAATGAAGATAGTATGGAAATCAGCACAAAATAGCATACGATCGCAATTAAGACTATCTGAGAGATGTATACTTACCATCGTTCTTTATGGATCAGAATTCTGGCAAATGACAGAGCAAGACATATCCCGACTATCGTCTTTCTAAACAGCCAGTCTCCAGAGAATCCTATAGATATTATGGACCAGGACAATCTCCAATTAACACCTACTTGAAGAGACCAATCAAGAAAGCATGCGAACCATCATCACCAGAAGACGATGGAAGTGGTTTGGCCATATACTCCGAAAAGAAGACACATCCATCAGTAGAATTGCAGAGCGCTGAACGGCTGAAGTCAAAAGAAAGAGAGGACGTCGGAAACAACATGTCGCCGAAGAGTGTAAATAGAGATGAAGGACCTAGAGCACGCCATCGGGAGACTGGCAAGGGATACACCAGTGTGGAGGCATTAGTCGCTGCCCTGAATGCCCCTAGGCGTAACAGGCAGTAAGTTCTTAAACATTGTTCCAGTTTACTAAGATGTATGAATGAGTACCTGGCAATAGAGAGTGGTATATTTGTGGACGAATTGCCTTCCCACATTAATTACAGCGTGGCTGGATGCTTCCCAAAGAAACCGAAATGGTGTTCGATTGAACAGGTCTGCCTGAGGCTAAAGCATAAAGCAATCATGCGCTATATAAGAACTTACAATTTTTAGGAAGCCATCAATGATCTCTAACGGGTATTTCCTTTCATTGCATAAATATTAAGAATATTTAATATGCCATACTATTCATGTGTTTTTATCTTATGTGAAACACAACTATTTTGATAGTTATCAACTGTTCAATACGTGTTTTGTTTGAGTCATGATATGTAGTGAACTAAGGACATAACAGTTTTGTCGTGTGCGGCCACGTTTCGGTCCTCAATTACGTCCCTGCTAACACCCCTTCTTAAAGCGTGACCGCAGAGATGGTAACAGGATACCACCTGAACACACTTTGGACGCTCGATAAGGTGTCACATAGTGTTTAACTGTTGTTTTGCATGGCAATATTAATGTGTGCACTACATATCGTACGACATGCTTATAAATAAATATCAGTGTGCACCCATCAGTTATGTTACGCAGATGGCCGACTGGTGGGTGATTTGGTGACTTGATAGTTCCAAAGGTGACTTGAGAGTTCTAAAATTATAACACGATTTTATTCCTAAAAGAAGTCGATATATGTTGTGAAATGCCATTGTAGTGTCTTATTGTTCATTACCATTTGCAGAATATTTCACACCACTTATGATATTCACGCCTGAATATTAATGAGTTTAACACATCTGACGACATATTTTCAAGAATTATGTTTCTCATATGACGAAATGTGCTGTTGTTTTAGTATTCGTGCCATTGTGCAGTACTGGAGATGAGATGTGCGTAGAGGGTATGGACACTTTAGTCGATGGAATATTTATGACATGTTCTGATTGTCGCAAATATGTGGTAATCAGTCAAGGGAAGGCTACCGCGATGACATGTCAGACAGGCTTTGGATTTAATGCAAATACCTGGACCTGTGAAAAGAGATCACCACACTGCGTCGAGTGTTCCGGTAGGCAGCTGATAGTAGACTTGCATTGTTGGTCGAAAACTACACCAGCTATCATCACTCATATTAAAAATAATGTTAAACTAATCACTTGAATCTAGTATCTATCTATGTAACATAGTTAATGAATTTGAATGATTTGGAAGCGACATGAGGCCCAAATTACGGTTTTGTAATTATTTTAATAAAACAAGCCATAGAACTGTACTGGTTTCCAGAACCAAGACACCTATTTGAAATGTGCTTGTTGTCATCAGCTCCCTGCAAATACTCCCCATGTCAAAACGGCGGGACATGCTCACCAAGTGAAGAAACCTACGAATGTAATTGTCCTCCGGGATATTTTGGATACCAGTGTCAATGTACGTATATCTTTCTAGTTGTCTATCTACACACATTTAAAATGTATAATAAATATATTGCAATTCACTGGCATTTATTTAATCTAAGGGAGGGGGAGATGTTCTTTTCTCTGTGTGATCGGACACAGATGAGGATCAACAGTTCAATCTCCAGGATTTTATCCCAGAACAACTGTTCTGAATCATCATCCGAACTTTCCAGTGTTCAAAACAGTGTTCTTCGTCCGATGCGCTGCACATTGTTTTGAAGGCAATATGCTGGAGTTTTTGTGCCAGGGACATGACAGTTACCTGATGTGCGTGACGTGTCCTGGCCAGGTATACTACTCTGAGAAAGGAATCGGCCGTTCCAATAGTCCTGCTTCACTCATTGCACATTGAAATAATAATAATTAGTGTTGAGCATATTGGCAGTCATTTTGAATTCATGCCAATTGTATAAAGTACAAAAAATATATAATAGAGTTTTGCAGCAATAAAAGTCTCCTGCAACCTTCCGAAATACAAACATTGTTATAGTGTTAGTAGATGATAAATTGGAATTATGAAATATTCTGTTTTTGACTTTCGTCTGAACTTGACCTAGACCATTAAATCCAGGCATTGTTTTAGAATCTCTATAAAAATTGCTCTGATAAAGAACAACGATATTTATATATTTGCTAATTTATCGGCCATTTTGAATTTATGCAAATTAGATAATCATCTCATGGAAATATGTGGATCAGTAAATACATTAGCTTTTGAAAACCTTTTAAAATAGCATTACAATTTCGAGATATTGGACACTATGATTATATATTCGTGGAAATGTTCATCAAGTTGACAGTATATTATTCGAAACAAATTTCATAATTACACAACTAGCAATTTTCGATTTACTTCTACGTTTCGACCACCGTCGGCGGCCTTCTTCAGGAATTGAATGTTCAGTGGTCATTGCTCGCTAGATGGCGTGGCGAGCAGACTGTCCCACACGTGACTTAGTCTGTAGCCCCCTCGTCTCTGTTCATAGTTGGTTCCGTCTTTCTAATCCAGCTTCTTTTATCCAACGCGCACACCTGTTCGTCTCTTTATCGACCACTTTCGCTCCCTCCCAGTCTATCACACAGTTGTGTATGTCCGCATGGTCGGTTATGGCTGATTTGTGTTCAACGTTTGTTGAACATTTCCTTGCCTCGCGAGTAAAACGTCTAGATGTTACTGTTTCAACTTCTTTTTTATGTTCTTCAAGTCTGGTACCAAATGTTCTTCCTGTTTCACCAATGTAACACATATTGCATGTCTTACATGGGATTTGGTACACACAATCGGTCTTTTGGATGCACCAGTATTTGTCTGAGGTTTCTGTGTGGTCTGACAGCTGATGTTATATCATTATGTTTTAGGATACGCTGTACCGGTTCCGTCACACCTTGGACATATGGTAGTGTAACCATACATCTTGACTTCTCTTTGTTCTTATCCTTGGACTTTCTTTGTTCGTTTTGCTGCTTTTCTCTGATTTTCCTTATAGTCCACTTAGGGTAGCCACACTCCTGAAGAGCCTTGGTGATGTTCTCTTCTTCTTTCCTTCTGTCCTCTGGATAAAGAGACGAACAGGTGTGCGCGTTGGATAAAAGAAGCCATCTGGATTAGGAAGACGGAACCAACTATGAACAGAGACGAGGGGGGCTACAGACTAAGTTACGCGTGGGACAGTCTGCTCGCCACGCCTAAGGTACAACTGTGCCAAATTGTGTGTTTTGGCCCAGCGTGTCATGATGATACCCCTAAGCGACTCCATCATATACCTAAAAACGGCGGGATACATTTAGATAGATATGTTGGACTCTCGATAAGCCAAAGGGATTCCTTGTCCACCTGCCATCTTGAGTTGACTCTCTAGGTGGCAATCTTGTTAAATCTTGTTAAATCATTTGGAATAAAGCACAATTGGACATATTTTACGTTTGCAGCGGACGTAATTGCATTGATCCTAGTAGAGAAGAAATATGTATTTAATTATGTACAGTAAACAAAAATGTGGAAAAACTGTGGACAATCCGAATAGTAATTGTGTGCCACGTGTGTGTTTTATTGAGACAGATAACAACTCCGTCTGCAAGCCAAATCCCTGTAAGAATGGCGGGACATGCGAAGGGTACGCGTACTATAACGACGAACAGATTAACGTACCGTCGTA
This sequence comes from Oasisia sp. SBJ-2009, assembly GCA_964017155.1. Taxonomy (NCBI): domain Eukaryota; kingdom Metazoa; phylum Annelida; class Polychaeta; order Sabellida; family Siboglinidae; genus Oasisia; species Oasisia sp. SBJ-2009. The sequence continues at coordinate 52,668,386 of OZ024855.1, read as the reverse complement.
CGAGTGTTCTTGTGCACCAGGCTGGCGTGGCAATAAGTGCGATGGTTAGTTAATTTAGTAAGAAATTTCAACGGTTTTGTATGACATCAGGTATTGTTCCAATACGTTGCACATATTATCATTTGGCAGTTACATATATAATGGTGTTCTCAACGTAAGACACTATGCCGAGGTAAGATAGGCCTGTTAAAGAGGATGTCCCTAGTATGGTCATGCAATCGAGAAAATGAAAATTTACCTTGTTGTGCATTTTTTACCACCTACAAACACACGATATGACATAATGCAGTGAGCGATCATCCTAATTACGAGGGATCGCGTAAGAATAATTATATGTTATGTAAATATGTGTGTGTATGTATGTATGTATGTATGTATGTATGTATGTATGTATGTATGTATGTATGTATGTATGTATGTATGTATGTATGTATATATTATATAATATTATAAGTATGTATGTATGTGTGTGTGCGTGTGTGTGTGTGTGTGTGTGCGTGCGTGCGTGTGTGTATGTGTGTGTGTGTATGTGTGTGTGTGCGTGCGTGCGTGCGTCCGTGCGTGCGTGCGTGTGTGTGTGTGTATGTGTGTGTGTGCGTGCGTGCGTGCGTCCGTGCGTGCGTGCGTGCGTGTGTGTGTGTGTGTGTGTGTGTGTGTGTGTGTGTGTGTGTGTGTGTGTGTGTGTGTGTGTGTGTTTGTGTTGCGCAATTGAGTCCTACCGTACACAATTAATTATCATAACCTCACATAATTGTGTCACAACGTCATTTAATTAGTATTACAAACGTTCACAATCCTGTCTGGTCTACTTGTACCCAACCATGCCGGTTTTGTTTTTGTCGTGGTATTAAGGAACTGACAAGGTGCCACGTTGCCCAAAACAAATTGTGGAAAGGGAAGTTCTAATACCCGATGTGGTATTTCAAACCATAAATTACTGAGAGGATTTCGTTGGCAACACCGCAACATTATCAGTAACATGGCAACTGGATTTAACCGCATAGGTCAATCTGACCATTCGTTATCCTCCTCGATGACACACCCCGCCATTTGCCAACCAATCTGCTATTAGCAGCAGGATTCCAGTATCATGCCTGACTTGATCGCGCCATCTTATTTCATGGTCTTCTTCGTCTTCTTGGTCCTCATAAATCTTCTTTGAAGGCTATTTTAATTAAGCTTTCGCTTGGCATACGACAGATGTGTCTAAACCACCTGAGTATTCTATGTCTGATGACATGTGTGATAGATTCAGGAGTGAAAGTCACTTCTCTGATCTAGCTGTTTCACAGTCTATCTGCCCTTGTAGTACTTCTAATATTCAGGAAACGCTTCAAGGGGTTGTATCTACTGGGACCGTCATATCCAGCAATATGAGGGCTCGATACAATCTGGTTTGGGTTCTCATTGAGCTATCTCTGTTTGAGAATATGTTGTCGCTGACAGAGTCAAGAAAACAAGGAAGACAATGAAGACGATAATGTAATGTATGGGGTCCCTGCATGGGTGTTTGCGTTGGATACAAGGGTGCTTTGAAGGCAAAAACGTTGAGAATTGCTTTATTAAAATATGCATCTTAAGCATCTGTCTTTAAATAATTATTTTTGTTTTTGCAGAATGCACAGCTGTCTTCAAATTGAAGTCTGACAGCATGTGTCGTGATGCTGTAGAGGAGAAAGAAGAAGCGAACACTGTGGAGCTTTGTAAAGAGGCATGCATGGAGGAAGAAGATACCTGTGCTGCAATAGACTTCTTCAATGGAAAGTGCTTCATCCACTACAAGGACGATTACGATGGTACAAATTTGAAACCAGTGAAAGGTGCCATGCATTATTATGTGGTGCCTTGCTAACTTCATAAACCGTCGAATCAGAAAGCATCCACTTTCTCAAAATGGATCTCTCCTTGAGCTTAAATGAAAACACCATTGAGAACGTTGTTTTTGTTATTTTTTGTTAACGATGCATATGACTTGGACAGTTGTTAGGATGTACACGGTTGACTTACTTTCTTATACTTCAATATGTATTCGTTCAATTTGTGTTGCTACAAAGCTCATTGGTGGTTCTGTAATTTATTGCCTACAATAAATTGTACATGTCTGGTTGAATTAGGCCTATTTTTACTTTGAGCAAGATATAATAGATTACTGCGGATAAAATACATTGTACACATATCTTTGTGGTATTCCATTCAAAACAGAATTCCAATTTGAATATTCCGTCTACCACAATATGTTGTCATATGTCAATCAGCAGTTCCCTATCCAATTCATTATGCTATCACCGTTTTAGTAACGTAGTATAGGCCATGCAAGTATCGCGCTCGAAAACGAGGTTGGGGATACATAGGGGCAGGAAGTAAGAAAAACTAAAAAGTTAACTTTTTTCGTTTTTACATTTAGGAAACTTCGGCCACACTTCCACTTCGGTTAGCCGGTAAAGGTTTGTATTTTCGGCGGGATACTTCTGTCGCACTGACAGCGTTTTGAAAACAAACTCGGAGAAATTGCATAGACAAATATATATAATACATGTATGTATGTACGTATGTACGTATGTACGTATGTACGTATGTACGTATGTACGTATGTACGTATGTACGTATGTACGTATGTACGTATGTACGTATGTACGTATGTACGTAGGCAGGCAGGCAGGCAGGCAGGCAGGCAGGCAGGCAGGCAGGCAGGCAGGCAGGCAGGCAGGCAGGCAGGCAGGCAGGCAGGCAGGCAGGCAGGCAGGCAGGCAGGCAGGCAGGCAGGCAGGCAGGCAGGCAGGCAGGCAGGCAGGCAGGCAGGCAGGCAGGCAGGCAGGCAGGCAGGCAGGCAGGCAGGCAGGCAGGCAGGCAGGCGGGCGGGCGGGCGGGCGGGCGGGCGGGCGGGCGGGCGGGCGGGCGGGCGGGCGGGCGGGCGGGCGGGCGGGCGGGCGGGCGGGCGGGCGGGCGGGCGGGCGGGCGGGCGGGCGGGCGGGCGGCCGGCCGGCCGGCCGGCCGGCCGGCCGGTCGGTCGGTCGGTCGGTGTAGTTGCAGCAATGGTGTAGTTGCAGCAAACTTGTACAACATACTGAATTAACCCTTTGTGTGCAGTAAAATATGACAAAAATACGTTTTCACTTACTTGCTTATTTTATTAAATCAGCCCAGTTAATTTTTATAATTGGTAGTTATATCAATGTATTTCAATGAAATGAACATGTAGCAATATATGTTAGGCAGTTTTATGCCAATAAGGGGGTCAAGGGTCCAAAAGGATATCCCAAATATGGCGATGTTTGGTGATTTTGGCCAAACTGAAGCACATTTTCTTGCACCCTACTACCAATACATCTTATAACAGCGTCAGACCGGACTCTATTCATCACCCAGGATGTGTCATCGATACCAAAAAATTACGTTTAAGCATGGTGAAGTGGGTATAACATGGTCCATTAACCCTTTGTTTGCGACAACGCACAAACTACGTTTTTGAAATTTTATTTTTGCTTTATCTTAATAAATACGGCATGCAGAGCAATACTTGTGGTGTGTGAGTATATATGTTTTAGGGTATTCTGATGTAAAATATATCATTTCCTTGCTCCTCCGGCATTTATTTCCGCCATTTTTAAAGATGGCGGTCGTCAATACAAATGTTACAATATATCAAACAATACATAACCTAGAGCAATTATTTTGACCTTGTTGGACAGCTTGATGGATAGCGATACCATCCATGTAATTTGTCACCTTCAACAACATAACAATTCGCGCCATTTTTAAAGATGGCGTCTGCCAAAGCTTATTATTTCCGTATTTAGGAAATACCGTACTTAGATCCATCTTTCACCACATTTTAAGTGCTTCATATCGTCGAAGGGTGTAGCAGATTTACAGTGGAGACCTGTTTGACCCACTGATGACATTAGTTATAGGTTTGAGACGAGTTCAACGTCGTATAAGATGTGTTCCCTACTATCGCTCAATACACATGAGATCAATTTTATGCTGATAAGGGTGATAAGAACATATACCCAAAATATGGCGATTGTTGGTGATTTTGACCAAACTGAAGCATAGTTTCTTGCACCCTACTACAATACATGTTATAACAGTGTCAGACCTGATTTTTTCATCACCCAGGATGTGTCATTAATAGACAAATTAGTTTGAGCATGGTGAAGTGGGTATCACATGGTCGATTAACCCTCAGTCTGCGACAACGCTCAAACTACTTTTTTGAATTTTTGCTTTTTTGATGAATGCGGGTAGGCATGTGGAATGTCCCAGCCATAATAATCACAAAGCAGCTAACAAATGCCAACTGTTGCCTACTCGTAACATAACAGATACCACACATGAAGTGAAACGAAGTCCCCATTTATTCAATCACACGTCTGCATGTCCATCTCCGTTCCATCATCTTCTTCAGGTTTGTTGTTTTGATTACCACAGCCTTTCCAAGAACAAGCTAGTCCGGCAAGGACACAAGGACATTTCCTCGCACTCAAACAGTCTTTATCAGTGCAGTAGAGGTGAGTCAGGTCCCGAACCTCAACTGGAGCAGATGCCTGAATGAACACTGTCTGTGTGATACCTCCACCATCGCAAGCTTCCCATCCATGGCCAACTGGTTCGATCACTTCTTCGTTGGGCATGTGACTATTGCACCAAATCCGTGTTTGGTATTTTGCTCGAAGGACGTGCTGTTTGAAGGCATCCTACGTCGGGGGAAGCACTTGTCTGTTATCGTAGCCATGATGTAGCGCAACTCGTGTCACTTCCCTTCTTTCCGTATAGAAGTAGTGCATAGCTGCGAGCAACGGCGACGCTATCCTCTAGGTCATCTTCATGGAATGCCTTTAAGTTCGACAGAGTGTCTACATTTTTCAGAAGTTTAGAATAGGCAGTTTTCTTACCTATTCTGTTCATGGAACATGTGGTGTCACATCCTGTGAGGGCATGGGCAGCAGGGAGACACTCACACACTGTTTGGCCAAGTTCATTCGCAATCCTGTGTACAGGAATGTATCGCTCCTTTCAGGAATGTCCAGCATACACATACACATGGTCAGTTAAGTGTCCTCTGCTGAAATACTAGACTAATAAGACTAAAACGTCTGTATCATCACACTGAATTATGATCCTCTCATGGTCCCGTGACAGACTGGAAGCGTGTATGATCATTCGTGTATCGGCTTCCTCTTGGTTACTGTACAGTATTTTAATGGTTGACACCCCAGATGGGGTAGCTTCTTTCACAAGCATTCCCTCATTTAATCCACCTGCCAAGATGATGGATTTCCCATTTGGAATGTATTCAGTTGCATGCTCCAAGATGTACAGCGAGATATAATTCGCTAGGCTTGCCTTGTTGCCTGCTCCTTTCAGAAACTTGCAATAGTTAGGAACCTTTCTGCTCCCCTGGATCTGATACGTAGGTACCAGTGCAGAAGAACCCCGTCGCTCTCGTTCTGTTGCCTTGGTTAATGACCCATTATCATAGCGATCGAAAACAATGGTCACACAGCTCAACTCAAAGGACGGGTTGCTGAGAAGTCGAACTGTAGGTTTCTGAACCACTTCTGCGAAATCCTTGAACGTTCTGAAGTGGTTCTCGTTTAGCGATTGAACCATTGCCACGCCAACGATGATATATGTGGATGAAGTGGACGTTGGTATCTGTGGCACCTCTGTTAAGACGTCCGGACAATTTGATTCAAGCTTCTTGGCTAAGTCGGCGTTATTGGTCTTTCTCATCGTTCCATCACCATGATGGAAGAGGGACGGTGGTACTGCAGCCAGTTCGTACTGGAGAACTTTCCTCAGGTCAACATCACGACTCTTGGAGACTGCCAGTAGCGGCCGAAACAATACCTCACTGTCAATTATCAGCTTTCGATCCTTGTCGTTTGGGAGGGCTTTCTTCATGTCCGCAAATGTTGACATGGTGCATTTCTGCATTGGTTCCCAGAAACCTTTCGTGGGCTTGTCCCCAAGTCATTGCTTGACAAAGTCATCGAAGACCACTGTGCCCCTCTCTGGGATGCCTCTCATAGAATCCTCAACTTCACGTGATGCTATTTGACCTGTGGTGATGTTCATTAGATGGTCTGGAACATCATCCAAGTCAAATGGATCCTGGCACTGACTGTAAAGTCCTTCACATCCTTTCTGTCCTTGTTCGAACCAGAAGTCCCCAGCTGTTCATGCAGTTTCCATTGGTCTCAGAGTTACAGAGTTCTTTGAAAGCCTCCGCATATTCGCCCGTGATGTGACGTGTCATTAGCCACCGTAGCAGTGCGCCTTTGCGCAGTGTGAAACCTATAACACCTCCCTGGCTGTTTGGTTCACGATTGATTGTTTGTTCCAGGGCTTGATCTATACGGACACAATTGAAAATCCGACTCGCTGACCTACGAACAACAACCCCCCTCCAATGGACCCACTTCACCATGCTCAAACTTATTTTCTATCAATGACACATCCTGGGTGATGCATCTTTCCATCTGTAATCTCTTCTGGTGTTGACACTTTTCAAACATACAGGGGAAATTCATGAATTACATCACACTTATATTGGCATTTGGTTAAATACAGGTAACACATCGATTAATGGACTTGCCATTATGATCTCATGTATATTGAGTGATCATAGGGAACATATCATATACGACGTTGAACTCGTCTCAAACTTATAACTAATGTCACCAGTGGGTCAAACAGGTATCCACTGTACATTAGCTACGCCCTTCGATGAAATAAAGCACTTAAAATGTGGTGAAAGATGGATCTAAATACCGTATTTCCTAAATACGGAAATAATAAGCTTTGGCAGACGCCATCTTTAAAAATGGCGCGAATTGTTATGTTGTTGAAGGTGACAAATAACATGGTTGATATCGCTATCCACCAAGCTGTCCAACTAGGTCAAAATAATTGCTCTAGGTGATGTAGTGTTTGATATATTGTAACATTTATATTGACGACCGCCATCTTTAAAAATTGCGGAAATAAATGCCGGAGGAGCAAAGAAATTATATATTTGAATTCAGAATACCCTAAAACATATATATTCATACACCACAATTATTGCTCTGCATGCCGTATTTATTAAGATAAAGCAACAACAAAAATTCAAAAACGTAGTTTATGCGTTGTCGCAAACAGAGGGTTAATGGACCATGTTATACCCACTTCACCATGCCCAAACTTATTTTTTTATCAATGACACATTCTGGGTGATG
>OZ024855.1:52633663-52653663 GCA_964017155.1 Oasisia sp. SBJ-2009 | reverse complement strand
GTATGCCAAGTACTGCTTTTAAGTTCGAAATGTTATATAATTGTAAAACAAGTCGTATTGGTATAATCTTATAATGCTAACCGCATTTCGTTTACGACAAAAACTAAATGTGGCAATTGTGCCGTTGTAGAACATTAGCTTAGATTACGTATTGAAAGTTTATATTTTCGTTTAACCTGCGCAATCAAAGGTCTTAAATTGCGAACTGTTACAAGTAGAGCCACTAATGACTGTGTTCTTTTCAGCGATTGGCAATGATCTAAACTCTCATTAACTGCTATAACGAATACGTAACAACGTCTGAATTTTTTTACCATTCACACAACTTAAGCCAAAATGTTAATTAAAATTATTTCGGTTTGACCACTCTATAATCTTCCTCGCTTTCTAGTATCTTAGCTGCAACCGCGGCCAAGCTATGGGTTGCAAAACTTGCATAGTTCACCCCGACAATCCGTTGAATCCGGTCTTAGTTATTTACAATTCAAAATTCAAATTCTCCTTTCCCCAATCTTTGGTTTCTATATCCGGGATATTGCATTGTAAACGCGAGTAATATAATATTGATTTTTTTTCCGTACATGTTGGCCGAACCTGTGTAGTTTTTTCTCGCGACAAGTAAATTAAGCCGATATAATCGTTATGCTTCACCGAGCAAGGCTGCCCTGGAATGTTGTGTAACAACCAACGCTAGGGTAGCGGGCCACGCGGTATCGGTCGAATCACCTATAAAGTCGCAGTACCCTTCAGGCTTCGGTCAATGTCGTTAGATGGGGTCATTAGATGACCTAGGCCCTTGGACGAAGCGACATTGCAATTATAACAATCCGGGCTGGAGTGTATATTCATGTTGCCCAAAGGTACAAAATATATGGGTGACCCAAGTTTGGTAGAATACAAAGTTCCACATTTTACATAACGGAAAAATAACAAGCACACATGTCATTTTGAATCAACCCTAACCCTATATATTATTTTTTGAGTATGTTTGGCTATGTGTATTGGTTCAAAATCAATGTTTACTTAGCATTTATTCAAGCTGTCAGTCGTACATCTGGCTGACACGTTGTTGTTCTCATTTATCCAACCTCTGGCATTTACGATTGACTTACCACCCATTGATTTGGTTGTTATGACAACCGCGAGCCCGAGTTGCTAACTGTGTCCAGCTGTCATTAATTGCCGAGCGCGCGGCGGCCAGGCTAAGGCGAGCACATTACGTAATATCGACCCACATTACGTAACAGTAATCCTTGGTTCGATCCGGGTCAATATGACCTTTCACGCGGGTCGGTTCGATTCGACACAGCGTGTCGTGTCGCAAACTGGCATTGTCTAGACGGCCGATACGGCTTTTCGCGCAGTTGCATTGTGGACAAACTTAGTGCGGGGTCATACGGTAGATTTGTGGCCATTGAAGCGGGTTTCTTTGTTCGTCTACTGTACCCAGTGCGACCAGCCGTCCTACATGAAGCAATCAACCGCGATGTATGCCCTATTGAGAGAGATACTCATGGTGACGGGTATTATAAGCGCCTCGTGGAAATGGCTCAGATTGCCAGCACAATAAGCTATTATATTTATGTGCACAATGCCCGCATACAATACACACATGGAGGATGTACGCAATGCGCAATCTTTCAGAAAAAACCGCGACGTTTTTCTTTCATTGAACTATATGCTCTCACTGGTGACTAGACGGGATACTGGTTAACAATTTACCGCTTACAACTACTATTTGTGTCTGGTCCGGACAGGTATTTGTTTGAGCAAAGTTGACTTTGCGAACGCGGGAACTGAGTCTGAACATGACGTAGATGGGGACGCCTTCTTAATTACCTCTCGAAGAACGACTACGGTGACGCGTGGACGCTACTAGTGTAGTCAATTACTCGCCTATTCAGTACACTAATTAAATGACATCACGTTTCTGTAGTGCCAGTTTTCTTTCTTTGCCAACCTTGTAACTATACAGACAAATAGGCTTATTATTAATCTGAACAAGTTGATTGGAAATGTTAAGGACAAAGCAGACCAAACCACAAGAGCAAGATATTGATGTAATTTCTCCTGCTTTTCAATACAAATACCGTTTACGAAACATTCCGCAACGCATACACTATGTGCTTCTATCATAACAAAACCAACATTTGCTTTAGTCTTGTCACTTTATCTATTCGACATTCGTATGCAGATTTGCTGTACTGACGAAACAAAGACAGCATTCAACATCACCAAGCACGTTTTTTAGTCGTTTCTTTCGCAAAGAAGTAATTCGCTCTACAATGTGTATTGCGAAATGAGCACTACATGTCGAACAAGATTGTATTTTACAGTATATTTAACTTAGGAATGGCAAGAACGATGTATTTTTCGCGCATTGCCACACTTGAGACAGTTGGTTGGGTGGCTAAACAAACCATCGTGTAGATTTCCAGATGATTAATTTCACACGAAGCGCTGTTATGTCCTTCACTGGCATGTGTCATTAAACAAGTTATTTTTCGCACGTCGGTCAGTGTGCGACATCCGCCTGTATGTAGACCACAATGACGTCACACACGACACGTCTGACGTCTTCTACAGGTGCTGATCTTTTGTTTGTGTCAGACCGAGTTCACTACTGCTGCCAATTGCGTCATGACTAAAGCATGCATGCGCGTGTAGTGTTTAGTGCAATTAACATGCATGGCTCTTCGAGAACCCACGGTATGCTCTAATCACATCCACAATGCTCTAAAACCGTGCCCTTACTACCGTGCTGATTCACTCAAATTAACCTAGCAACTTTGCGAATCATTCAATACCGGCGCTCTCATTGCAATTACCTCCTACTCATCTTAGAATCTTAGACAGATTTCCAGAACATTATCAATGAATGATGTTTGTCATCTTGTAGATTGCCCCAATGCTCTTCTTAGGCTTTGGCGGCCTGTTCGCCGGCCTGGCCTACCTCGCTCGGATCGCAATCAAACACCCTGAAATCAGGTAAGGACGACCATGTAATATGTTGGCAGCGTATTCTGTCATAAACAAATGCAGCCTGCTGTCGTCACGTTAACCGCCATGTCGTTAGTTGTTTATATAATTTAAGCTTATGTTAGCCTTGGTTAGTTATCCGGGCGCCGTGAAGTGACATAAATGTTTGATCGTCACACCGCCTGGAACGGTAGTGCGAAATGATTGTTTGAAAGTGATCCCAGCATGGCCAGGATTAGGATAGTACTGTTGAAATGGAGACTGATTAAACATGAAAACATGAGACGAGAGTAATTTTGTATCGAATAATAAGTCTATAACCAGCGAAAGTGAACTTACAAACTGTATCATTGTTAAAATACGTTATTTTAAATATTACAATTGACCTACCATATACGGGCGGGGCATCATGTTCAGGCAGCGCAAGCTAGTACGGAACATTTCAGTTATTTTTTAATAAACGAACGTCTTAATACTATTTTAACCTTATGACGAAAGAATATCAGGACCCGTTTTTTATATTTAAACATTTGACTTATATCAACAAAGAGCATTTCTACTTTCGTTTGGACTGCGATGACATTTGTTTGATAAGATCCAGAACGTTGTGTCGCCACCTAACGTATTGTTCAATACTAATGAGTTCTCCAACTATGTGCTGATGTCGCAGCAGAAGTTACCGAAAGAGGGCGACTCTGTTCCCGACAATACCAGCTCGCTAGGCTTGCTGTCTCGTCTGTTTGCTTGATTATAATAACATTTTGATAACTGTTCATCTCTCTGCTTGCAGTTGGATGCACGATGCCAACATGTTCCCTTGGATGAAAGTTCCCTGCAATTACCAATACAAGGTACACATATATATATATTGCTATCGCCTATTTGGGTGGGGTTTTAATTAATGTTCAGGTCATGCGACTAAATTCTATAGACATTCTATGTGCTGTTCGGTCTGTCTCGTGTGTTGCAAATCGATAAATTTACACGTTATGCAACCAGAGTTGTCTTCCGCAAACAGCATCTTATGTTACTTACCATGGTGTTGCATTGGGCCATTTGGGAAAGGTGAAACGATTATGCTTCAGTCAATTCCATTCTAGCTGGAATGTTTTCGTCAATACACATTTCGCCCAGGTTTTGTTCATTACCAGTATTTGCTAGTGATGTCACTCTCCAGTATGTTAGCATTTAGTTACAGCCAGTGATTGTAGAGCCCGCGGAACTAACCGGTATGTCACGTAAGAACGTAATCGTCATCGATTAGAACAAAAGAACCTGTTCTTGTGTCCAAAGCTAGCACTTTGTGTGTTCCTATCGGCGTTTCCAATCTAACTTGTTAATCTAATCTACCGTGTCTTGCTCGATATTATATGATGCATCTAATAATTATATCTTTTATCCGATTCTGCCGACCTGCTTATTACTGTTGCGAGGTTGACATGTATACTACGACACTATTAAATTCGATTTGCTAATCTGCCACTCGCACCATCGTCATACGCTGATGTTGGAGCCACAGTTCGGATACAGTTGAAGTGTTAGTTTTGTTGACGATTGTTCAGTCGTGGAATAGTGTATAGCTGACGATGACATCTGCCAAGTCTACTATTATTTTTGCTTCTATTTGTATCAGCTGTAGACACACTGTATGACAAATTGTATCCCTCTTTTGTTTACCTATTTCCGATACACACAATTGTACTTTTATAGAGATAAAGGCCTTAAATGTGTGCATGAGAGGTTAAAATTGTACAGGCAAATGCGATCGATTCACGTGTCGGAATACTCCATGGGTCTCTCTGTCTCGCAAAACAATGGTAATTAATATGCAATTCGGTGGTGTGCACAGCCTGCTATGTTTTATTGCCCGATTTTGGTGTGGCAGTCTCTAATCATCTAATGGTCATTTTGGTACAATTGTATAGTTTGATTGAAGAGTAGGATATCTGCAGACTTATTCTTCCGGTGGTATGTCCGATCTTTATTAACTCTCTTCTGAATTGCATCTGAACAATCGGCGTCGTCTGCGACTGTTTCCCATTTTCATTCGTGTAGCAGCGGTAGGGACGGCCGTTATAACTATGGTAGTAAATGAATACGCTCTTATCCAACAAAGTCAAAGGCTCGCACGTTTCTGACAGGACGGGTTCTATCGCTGCCATGTCATAACGTCATGCCAGAAATATCTTACTCGCATAAAATAATGTCAGAAACACATTGACTGGAGCTTTTTATTCAATGCAGTTTACTCTTGCAGAGATAAATGAATGATGGTAATAACAAGTCAACCATTATATGAAGGAAATGTATTTGACTGTGCATTCGCTTTGATGGTGTTTATCAGATTACGTGAATCGAATTGTAGAATCCGATTTGAGTCGCCTGGCAATGGATTCGTTTTGAGACTTGACATAAATTAATTGATTTGTTATCATCTGTGTAAATAATAGTAATGTGGAAACTAACAGTACATTTCACTTTGACAGATCAATTCCGGGTCGCTGAATTATCCAGTGATGGTGTGGCCAGCAGACCGCCCACGCATTTAAACTGATGAAGTTGACCCAAGAAAGAGGACGTCTGGAAGCACGTTGGTTACACTTGCATTCGCCAGGGATTTGTTTGGCGCCACCGTCGCCTCCTCATTGCGAGAATGTCGGACGTTGGTAGCAGAGCTAATGCTTACCTATTTAAAAATGGACTCTCCCGTATCGGTTAGATGAGTCCATTATTGCGAAACGTGGGCGCAAAGCACCAGACAATGAGGGACTGTGCTAGAAGTGCGCGCGTGCCAACGTGCAAAAATCAGGGGGATTTCGGAATGTGATTTTAGAAGTGGTCCTCAACGGAATCACGACTTTGATGATGTCGTAATAAAATGTGTTGTCTATTCGAGTGTTGTATTAATTTACGCATTAATTAAATTTTTATACACGGAACCTGATCATCCCATGTAGGTTATCTAGAAATTATCTTAAATAAAACATTGGATCATTTAGAAGTTCTGGTAGGCATATATTGTCAATATATTATTTGATTCTAGGATACCAAATATTGTAGGAAACATGCCAAGCTGCTCAGAGGTTTAGCGCCTATTATAAAAAAATATTATATTTAAAAGAAATTATACGCTCGGAGGTTGGATTCTCCTTAAATCTGGTCAATATATTAAAGCCACAACTCAGCATCACACATCGGTGATTTGAAGAAAGAAATTCTAACAACAATTGACAATAAGCTCAGTTGAAACACCCGTGAAACTTGATGATTGTATCCTGAAAACTTATCAGCTATTTCAGAGTTTCTCAGCGGCAATTTTTTTCATATAGATAGATGGATCAAAACAAAACAGATGACTCGTCCGTTAATAATTTATTGTACTGGATAACAATATATTAACAATCAAGGGCCGCCTATTATTTAAACTAAGATCAATATTCCAACACGGAAGTTATGCTGACCGGTGTATAGTTTTAAACATAACGATCACTACTGCGCCCACATGATTTTGAGCGCGTCCCTGCACTGCCATGTCATCATGACTGATGAACGAAAGGTCGAGTCGTCCCGAAGAATGCCGAAACACACATCGGCAATTTCCGCATTGGTATAAAATACGGAACACCGCACCTCCCGGCAGTGTCACTCGTAGGTGTATTTCGAACTTGTAACGTTTGAGTCGAACGAAAGCAAGATGCCAGCCGCACTATCAACCGAGAGGAGGCTATGGGGCCTTACATGGCGGTCACTGACAAAGAATTATTCGGTACGTTGTTTAAATACAGACATCATTAAATCTCCAGATGTCGAAATGCAGATAACGGGCATGCCGCACGCGCGGCGACGAGTACTTAGGCCTAACTGTCACATTGACAGCACTTATTTTAGCTTTGTTTATTCGGAAATTTGAAATAAAATATACAATTTTAATTGTATTCCGTTAAGACAACAACATGACCACATTTCATGTAAATACGCCAGCGATGAATTGAACTGGAAACTAAGTTAGATTAGTGCAGTGTAGCGGACGAGTGCTATATTTAGGAATGTTTGCGTAAGCGATGGCGAATGATGCCTACGTGCCGTAATCAACGTGCGACGGAATACGATCCTAATGTGTTAGCACTAGGCGGCACACTTGACTTTCCACCTGGTTCAGAAAAAAGTTAGAAGCTACAGAACTATCACGTTCTTGTGTGACAATCGTTTACGCTATTGTACAGTGCCATGATAGCTTTCACAAATAGAATATTGGATTTCCCAGTCTACGCTGCGTGATTGCTAATTATTGTCTGTCACACTCACAGGCACAGTAGACTAGTTTTTGTTCTTTCTTTGCTTCAGTCGTGACTAGGTTTATTGCAATGTTACCTAATTATATTCCACCCGAAGATATTTGTTTCGATAAAAAATAGGCTAGGTAACGATGATTTTTAAGTTCGTAGATAATCGTTTCGTGATCGACGGAAAAATTCCAAGTTCAGACAAGGTCGCCTTGACCCGTTTCTGCTCACCGAATTCTGTGCGGCCGCCAGCCGGCGACCGCGACGGACAGTCCTTTCCAGTAATACCTGTCATTTCGATAAGCCCACTTTTATTAATTTATACCACTATTCACGGTATGCATTTCCAAATAATAAGTTGGGCAAATTGTTTAGCAAAATAGTAGCTCCTTGTAAAACCAGTAATAATTAATGAAAATTAATATCAGGTTTTTCTGATATTGATTGAACTTCAAAAAATAACCCCAGTGCAGCCTTGTACTTGCAGTATCAGACAGATAGCCGATAACGAGTCATTTCCACAATGAGGGATCTTTTAAGATGATGTAAAGCACCTTTTTATTATTGCCCAGTATTAAAAAAATAGTGGAATAAAATCTTGCTTATTCTGTCAAATAATTGGTTTTGTGAACAGTTTCACAAATTTGTGAGAAATATATGATAGTGTACGAGGGTTGACTGACTTAACTTTCAGCTGATGCCACTGCTGGTGTGCATGGTCGGAGGAACAGTGATGGGCTTTGCTGCTCTCGGTCGTCTCGGAGTCAAGGGACCCGATGTTGTGTACGTATATCCTAACATGCAACCAAAGAATGGCCCTACCAATGTTTTTAAGGTCACAGGCAGATTGCTCATGAGAAATATCACTCAGCCAGTTAATTTGAAATAATGACAAACTTAAATTGTCTAACAATTGTGCGAGAAAGATTCTGCACTGCCCATACAATTGGCTAGGTGGTGGCAGTACCCCTTTCCATTGCTTTATTAATAAATGAGACCAACAATAGCAGCTGGTGAGAATAAAAGATCACTGATCATTGTTAAAAGTGTACAAGAGGAAATTCCCCTCTACAAAATATTTGTAATTTAATGTTTTTTTGTTTGTTCACTAGTCATTTTACAATTGAGAAGACATTTTTCCTACATTTTTTATAAAAATTAAGGTTCTTCCACCAACTGTTGGGAGCTCATTGTGTATATTCTATAATTGTTGTTGTATTAAACATTGACATTCGGCATGTTGTTTACCAAGCCCAGCTACAGATATTAAGTTGTGCTATTTTTAGCTAGTCAGCCTGTAGACACAACCGTTATCAACAGGCACACAGGCACATTAGGTTTAAACATGTGACAGTGTACAGCATGTTGTCTATGATAATTTTATTTATGTTTGAAAACCTTATGTAACTGCGGTGTATAACAGACTTAGTTGTATAACGTGTTCTGTTTCCTGAGCTATCTTTGAACATTTGTGTGGCTGTTTACTGCATTGCTCATTTGTATTTCAACCACGTTCACCGCGTAGCATGCACACTGCCCTACTTCGGTTGACCGCTTTCTGAAGCCAAAGCCGTAAACAGGTGCTGGCTGATAAATCGGTCAGGCCCAGCTCTGGCTGGCTGCCTGCCACCATTGCTGTCCCAGCATGCCCTGCGGCTGAAGGACACTTGAGTCAAGGTGACCGCCTGTGAAGGAGCATGTCAGCCCGCTCGTAGGCAAGCTGACCGTTGTTGTGGTCATAGTTGGTGTCCTGGACGGTTAGGCTGACCTGGTGGTCTGGCCAACTGGCGGCTACCGTATTACTCCTGTTAGAAGCTCCCAAGATAATGGTAGCTCAGGATAGAGTCAGTGTATAACCAGAGTAGACTGAATAAAACCTTGTTAACTATATAGATGACTGAATTGGTATTGAAATTGTAACTTATAATACTAACAGTAAAGACATATAATCCTTCAGTCGGTGCTGCTGTAAATTAGAAAATATGCTTAGAACTGTTTTAAGGTACTAAGATTACTGACAAAGGGAGGGAGATGTTGATTATTGTGATGAAAACGGGGATGTTGCATGGTTTGTACGATTTTTGTATTTAACTATTTTAATGCCAAGTATTGTAAGCATTAATTATATGATGTAATTACAACACATTCCCCAAGATTTAACACTCGTTTTAATTGTAAAACTAAGTAGGTACATAAATTAGACAAGTTCTAGAAATGAAGAGTTTAACGAAGCTTGCTTGGAGCTCTTTCAAAAAAGTGTTGTAAGCCGTAACCTTGCACAAGGTCTTTTAAATGGGTGCCTACTGCCTAGTGGTGACGCAGTGCGAACGGATAGTGTCTACTTGGTTCACAGGTGACTCGCTCGGACAAGTTGCGATTGTGTTTATCATGTGAACCGTCTGGGAGTAATGTTCACGTGACTGAACTGTTGCTCATTCTTTGTAACACTTGTATCTGTCTTTTGTATGGCTCAGCTTTTATGGATACACAGCTGGGTGGTGTGTGTTTTGTAACAAAGGCAGGTTTCTTGACAGACTTAGAAATTTGTAAATATGTCTCAATAAATGGCTAGTTATTATGAGCCTTTATCAGCCCTGCCCTCATAGCCTCTTTGTGGAAAGGTGAGACAGTACCATAGCTCTGTGGATAGCACACAAGTCAGTGCAGTTAGATGACTAGCTCAAATAAATCACTGCCATAAATAATGTTAGGAGGCTTCTTTGTGGGCATACAGTGTTGGGGTGCGTGCCAGTAAGTCCTGGTTTATGGGTAAATTAGATTAGTTACTTGAGTTTAATTTGGTGGCCCACTCAGTCATTTGATTCTGTCTTTATTTTATAATGTTTTCAGTATATTTTGGACTTAGTAAATTTATTGCGATTTTTTTCTAAGACATGATTGTATTACAAGTTACATGAATTATTATTTTATAATTTAAATTCTTAACTTTTATGAGACAATAGTATCATATGTAAATGTTGAAAAGTCTACATAATGCCTCAATTATTTCTACGACTGTTTTTGCAAGACAGACAAATTACCAGTCACGCATTCCTCTTTGTGTCTTGGAGGCGTGTAAGGTTTCAACAAGACAATGCCACCGCTGTCAACTATGGCTAGCTTCGTGGGCGTATCCAGTGTATGGCCACCTGCTTTTGGATGTTTCTACACTTATTATAGTATTCATAAACTTCAGTCAACAGAGTTCTTCAGTTCGATGCAGCAGGCAGGCAGTACAAAGTCTGAAGCATAGCCTTAGGCTTTATGCAGAGATACCAATCTCTGACCCTTCTACCTGTCATTTGGACATGTAAAACCTAATGAGAATTGGATAGATATTTCACTGGACAGGTGGTTGATGGGTAAAAAATGAAGGAGCAGTCTTCCAAAACCATAGATATGCCTTGAAAATGGGTGTCACGTGTGTTTATAGTTTATTTCAGGTCATGAAATATCTCATTTGGCTTGTATATATATGAGTTAACATTCATGTACACCAAAAAGTGTTAACTTAAAAATTGTATCCTGCATAAAGCCGTAATCTGAAGTAACTGGTAGTCTGATGATAGGTACACTGCTTCTATGTACCATTTCTATTTACCTGGGAAAACGCTGTGCATTGGGTGTATGAATAATGGATATAAAACTGATGACAAATGTGTAGGAACGTCTATAATATGGTTTATGGTACTGCGTGGTATCTGCCAGCATGAGTAAGCAGTCCACGTGTGAGTAGTGTTTACAACGGTGTAAATGGGTTATCACATTGGCAATCACAATGCCAACTGTGGTCTAAAACGGGAGCGCAAATTTCACAAGAACACAATGGTATTAAAGTCATTGTTGTGGAACTGATGAGATCAATAATTTGACACGTTCTTACCTGTTAGTGGATAACTCCTGCGTCTGTTAAACAGCACAGAACTTTAGGAATATTGACATATTTTTAATGTGTCAATATTCAATCAACTTGTCAATACAGTTAATGATCGACGTTTTGAAATGTGTACGATTATTAGCAGTACTAATACAAATCTTGTTTGTGCCACATTAAATTTAATGCGTATGATTATTAAAGTTTCTAATACGAATAATTCATGGCTTCCGTCCAGACATGGATCAAACTTATGTTGTCGACCTCAAGCAACCTGACTTTCAAGAAACTGATTAAGGTCCAATGCAGGTGACCGTGACCACTGACATTGTTATCGGGATTTTGAGCACTATGCATGAATAGACAACTTGTTAATTAATCCAGGCAAATCCTTGGACATCATAAAGAGTATTTGTTGTGTTAATGCGTGTTGGTCTGTGAACTAGACTGTATTTCTAAGCGTGTCATGGAGTGTTGCCAGTTCAGTTTGTTCCCCTTTGTCCAGGGACCTAGCAAGAACTCTATGCACAGTCCCAGTTACCTTGGCTCTCAGTGACCAGTAGTGCCGACGTGACCACATACACGTTTACCCTGTTGATGTACAGCTTTGCAAGTCACTGTGGTATAATGGCCTGCCGACAAAAATAGCTTTTGAGTGCACGTTTACCTGTGTGGACTACTTGTGGCTAGCAACTTTGTTTAGGACAGGCTGGCGAATGTTTTGATGCAGTTTGGAGATATTCCATTCCATTCTGGGGAGATTCAGAATACCCAATTTTGAGTTTGTTATGCCTAAAACTTCACCGAATGACTTTACAGAAATTAAATTGCCATGTTGTTTATGTAAATACTGTTGTCAATATTTTCTAGTATGAATACCTTACCAAATTATGCAGATATTTTCAACTGTATAATTATGTAAATTTTGCTGAGGAAAATGAATAAAAATCAGTTTTGCTCATTTAATAAAAAATACATATTTCCCAGAGATACAAAAATACACCGCCATACCAGCTAAACATTATGATTTATTTAATTCAGGAAGGAAGCAGCAAGTCGAAAATTTACCAGTAACTAGGCTGTTGTGAAATGGCTAGTCATGGGTAAAAAAAGTCACATGCTGTTATCTGTCTGGGTGATGCTGTAACACTAATCCGGCATTTTGTTCTGCCAAAGTGTCATTTTCTGCTGCTTGCACACTGTGCATAACCTTGTTACTTAACCTCCCACAGAACTTGTCGAGAACAACTAACTGGAAACCGTAACGTGATAGGAATAAGCTGGAGTGAAAGGTGTTGTGATAAACTGAGCTGTAACGAGCTGTCTGACAGAGATTGTGTGGAAGGACTATCTGTTGTGCTCACGTGAATGACCTCTGGCAATCAATGCCTCGGCTCCTAAATGTCACTACAGTGCCGCCCTCTGGGGAATGAAAGGTGCAACAAGGGGTCTTCTCAGAAACTGATACTGAATAGAACATATCAGTGACAGCTATGGGCAAGATGATTTATACACATTATATTGTAGTTAATACTAGTACTATTAGTATTGTACATACATGTCCAAATGGAGACTGTTGTAGTAAGCAATGTGATATTTGTAGCAAAGTTATCACTTAGCAATAAACACGTAAATAATGGGGAATTAGGAAACAGTGTACTAAAGGCGTGTTTTCATTTTGTTGATTTGAGTTGGTCCTTGTTTATCATTATTCATTCACATTTGTGATTGTGTCATGTCTAATTAGAATAATAATTTGTTTTTATTCAACCATTATTTCAAACTTTACGCACATTCAATACATCAATGTCAACAATCATGTATCATTGTTACAGGTTTGACAGGCGGAACCCACAGCCGTGGCATCAGCTGGCGCCAAACACACAGTACAAAGTACGTGTATTAATAATCAAATATCGCCCCATAAGAAACATGTTGCAAGTGACATTTTCAGATTTCCATCGTATTCAGTAATAAAATATGGTAGTGGCAAACTAACACTAAACCTATCTCTTTTGTTGACTAGTATAAGAGTAACATTATGCCATGATTAACAGACACATATTTTTTAATTGGCCTGAAATTTTATGTACTGAATACATCAAAGTTATGATGTCACAACCACGTATCTCTCAAGGGACGATATGTAGACATAAGACATCTAGACACGCTAGTGATTAACAAATCAGTCTAACTTTAATAATGATTACGCAGTCACTTCTTTTATATGAATTATAATACAGTTGATGTGTGGATGATTGTGGAATAAAGGAATCTCTGTTCATCATTGTGTAAAGTGGAAAATTGTCTGTTGCTTACTTGTACAGACATGTATCGATAGATAACGGCCATCTGAAATAACCTTATATGCCATGTTCGCAGATGGCTCAGTAACTTTTGTGATTGCTTTTGTTAAAATATATTCCTCGTTTATATATTTTCACTTTTGAATTACTAAGTTTACTGCCTGTGAATGTTAGACCAACAGAATGTTAGACCAACAGAGGACAAGTACAGCAAGATGAAAGTTAGATGCGTGCTTTTACGTTTACGGTGCAAAACGAAGTTGACTGACAACTAATGTAGCTGTGCTGTGTCTGTCCCTAGCTCTACACCCGAAACCTCGACTACAGCACAATCAAGATCCCGAACGAGCGACCCCAGCTGTAAAGCACACGTCGATATTGTGAAGTGTCGCGCTTGTGTGGAGACAAAGACCGCTTGGCCACTAGCGGGCGTGGTGTGTGACAACACGTGACATCTGTTGTCAGAACTGTATCGACTGTTTCTCAGTGGGCCTTTCTCGGGAAGAAATTAGCCACGTGACACATGGATGGATTGAGATGCTAGCTCAATGGAGGCTCAGGACGATTGTACTGTGTATGCTATGGAAATAATAAAACACTTGTTCTGTTAAAGATTTTACTGCGAGAATGTCCTGTTTATTGACTGTGTTACTATTTAAATGATAAATGGATTTTAGTCAGTTTGTTAATCAAGTCATGTAATATAGTGGTGCATGCCTGAGTTGGAATTTCCAAACTTGTGGTTTCTTGTGACTGATCCTTGTAGGAGTCCAGATAGTAATTTATGCTGAGTGCACCAGGTGCCTGTAGCAGATGGATCAGTTTTTCCCCTGAGTAAAACGGTAGCGAGACGGTAGGATGGGCGGAGCAAGCACCAAATAAATACAAGATGTGCACTATGTAGGTCTGGGGACATGCCCACCTAGAACTATTTTAAAAGTAAAAGGTAAGTTCTTATATAGCGCAGGTCATCAGGACTGCTCAAAGCACTTTTACACTTTACTTCTTTGGCAGACATGTTCAATCAAACACCGTTTCAACTTCTCTGGGAAGCTTCCAGCCATATGCTACAATTAATGTGCGAAGGCTGCTCGTACACGTATCCACCACTGTCTATAACCAGATACTCGTTTATACAGCTGAGTGAACTGGAACAACGTAGAGTGATAAAACTTGCACAAGCTTTTAACACCACAGGACAGGATTCGAACCTGCGTTCTCTTTGTCGCTCTATCCCTGAGCCACTGCCTACAAATACTGTCCATTCTGAGGGGTGTTTTAACCTATTCCTGGGGAAACAAATGCGCAATTACAATGTAGCAACATGCAAACATGATATTATAGCAAAACATAGCTGTGAGGTGGGAATTCTGGCATATTTTGAGCGAGGTGGCTTAGAAAAACAGCGAGGTGGTCCACCTCACTCATCGTTTAGCAGAGGAAACAGCATCATATTTTAAGCACTGAGATAAAAAAAACACGTATACCACTCAAGAGCTAAGTCACCAATTGGTATGTCTGAGTAATTCGATACAAATCTGACCGTTGACATAGTTAATGTGTTGCAACACATTTTGCGATCGTCTTACATCGCTTGGGTATTGGGTCTAATGTACCCTTCGTTTAGTGTGTGCTACTAACAGTGGCGCCACACCACGGAGATCAGGTCATTGAGACAGCTTACGCAGTTCGTTATTGTTGTATAATCCGCTAGATGGAGGTACTGTTTCAACGCGTCTAGTTTTTCATGCAATATATTGACAGATTTGTTTTAAAGAAAACTGTTACTCTACCAAATTAATGCCGTTAAGATTAAACATATTCTAACTATCAATTAGACCGATCAAAACTTTTATTTTTTTATATCTTGATCGAAACTTTATCAGCACCAATGACGAATAACTTCCTCGTTAACACGGGGTAGCCCGTAATTACCATCGTCTCTGCTCATTGGGTTTTCTATCTTCCTCATCCATATGGCTTCCTTTACCTACCGGGTTCTTGTGTTTGGTTCTTTGTCCCTCCCATTCTATGGTGTGGTTTTCAGTCGTCGTGAAAACTGAAAACCTTTGATCAGCACAATAACTCCTGAACATTGTTCAGTACCAATTAGATCATTTCTAAGTAGACCGTAACAGAAAATGACTGAGAAGTTGTCCACACGAAAGTTTCAGAACATTAGCAGTGCGTGATTTCAGCTTTAATAAAATTATAATGTATGAATTTTGACAGGGTAAATATGTATAGCAAGAAAATTGACATTTACTTCATTCGACTCCTAAATGTCGTGTTTAAACTGAAACGGATATTATTTGCCAGATATTCTGTACGGAACAACCCCCCTCGCTTTCTGACGTCAGTGTGTTACAAAGGCAACACTGAACCTCGCTGTTTGTGTTTGAAAGGATATGTCAGAGAATAAAGTATTTGGCGCCCACAAGAAATCCTGCTGTAGCTAAAAGTACGGTCTACAACGCGACGAAAATGTCTACGATTCTACGTGAACAAGGCGTCTCTGACTGCAAATGTCGTTCTACGTCACAACACTAAACACGTGCTCCGTTATAATAGCGATCTCCATCTCCATAAATGTCATCGAGCAACGATCACTGCAATTTTACTGTCTCGCAGTTTCGGCTTTTACTTAGGCGACGATTGACGCAGAAAGTCTCAATTACAGTCAATATAATGACAGCGTCGCGAAGATGTCGTAAAGTGAATGGGCCATACATAACTATTTTCATTAGTGGACGCTCTGAATATAAACTTGGTCGATATTATTTTTTACGCAAAATTCTATTTTCCACCATTGTTTGCTGTACAGAAGCGACTTTAGGTCAGGTACCGGTCAACGCATAAAGTCTCAATCACAATAACTTCCGTATAACAACCGTGTCCTGAAGATGTCGTAAACTGAATAGGCCTATACTTAACTATTTTCATCAGTGGACGCCCCGAATCTATCCTTCATTAGTATCACATTTGAGGTTGAGTCGAATTATTCTGTTGTTTCTCTCCTTGTCTCCATCTGTTGTTTCTCTCCTTGTCTCCATCTGTTGTTTCTCTCCTTGTCTCCATCTGTTGTTTCTCTCCTTGTCTCCATCTGTTGTTTCTCTCCTTGTCTCCATCTGTTGTTTCTCTACTTCCTCTCAGTAATCACCTCAATCCATCTTTCATCCTCATCCAGTCGTCTCGTCTCCCTCCTCCCGC
This sequence comes from Oasisia sp. SBJ-2009, assembly GCA_964017155.1. Taxonomy (NCBI): domain Eukaryota; kingdom Metazoa; phylum Annelida; class Polychaeta; order Sabellida; family Siboglinidae; genus Oasisia; species Oasisia sp. SBJ-2009. The sequence continues at coordinate 52,637,011 of OZ024855.1, read as the reverse complement.
TGTCCTCCATCCCAGTCAGTTGGCGACTTCTCCTTCGTCCTCGGTGTCGTATCTGCTCTCTTTGCACGTTCGCCTGCGTCCACGATTCACGATTACCAAGAGGCCTGTCTATGTCATCCGGCATAATACTGACCACTTTCGCTGTTAGGCAGCATTTCATTACAATTCTTGTGAAAAAAACAAACAAACACGTATGCCGGACTTTAGACAATTAACCAGCCATAATAGTAATAATAATAATAATAATAAGTAATAATAATAAGAAGTATATTTACAAAGCGCCATAAATCTACATGTATAGTGTAATTATAATGTTAAGTTTGTTAAGGTAAATGAAATACATTTTATATATATATATATATATATATATATATATATATATATATATATATATATATATATATATATATATGTGTGTGTGTGTGTGTGTGTGTGTGTGTGTGTGTGTGTGTGTGTGTGTGTGTGTGTGTGTGTATATAATTATCAAGATAAACAGTATATTAATAAAAATGTAATGAATAAGACATTTTGTAAAATTAGTGTAAAACATGTAAAAAAACAAAATAGATAAATTAATAATTAATTAATACAAATTAAATAAACTGACAGGGGTCTGAACTCCATACCACACACGGGAATATATGTTTTTTCAATAATCTTTTAAAAGTCACGAGGCAACATGTTTTCTTCATCTTCGTTGGGAGAGAATTCCACACAGCTACTAAGAACATTCTGTCACCGTATCGGCTGCGAGATGGCGACACGTACAAATCATTGTTCATGGTTGAGCGTAACACCCTCGTACCTCTTTGTACAAGCAGGTCGCTGATGTAAGATGGCGCCACTCCACGTTGTGCTCGAAACGCCAGTAGCAGGATTGAGTACTGAACGTGTTGTTTCACTGGAAGCCAGTGTAGTTTCATGAGAACTGGTGTAATATGTTCCCATCTGTCTGGGAGGTCATACAGGAGACAGTTCGATTAGTAAATTATCGATATGACAAGAGAGTATACAAGGCGGACAGTGGCAATCGACGCAATGTTCCTTAGATGGTAGTATGATGTACAGCATACATGTTTACATGGCTGACCATTGACATTTCTGTGTCAAATGTAACGCCGACGTTTCCACCAGTAGGACTTGGCGTTATGTCGCAGTCGCCAATTTTGATCACGGTGATGTTGTGGTTCGCTCGATTGTTGCGTGATGATAACATAAGTGCGACAGTTTTATCGTCATTCACCTTTAGCTGATTGTCGACGAATATCGTTTATGCGTTGTTTAATTCGGTGTAGTGACAATCTGTTGAATCCAGTCATCTGAAATGTGATGTATAGCTGGGTATCGTCAGCGTATAGGTGGAAGCCGAGATTGTGTCTTGTTCCAGACCCTGGACTGTCGTCCTAGTTGTTCCAGACCAGAAATGTGTACGCAGAGAATAATAGAGGCCCCATCACCGATCCTTGAGGTACGCCACAAGCGACGCCGGTTTTACTGGAAGCACCACTCTGTAGATACACACAATGCGACCGATCGGTTAGATATGACCGCATCTATGTTACCACGAGGCCAGCCATCCCGTAGCGATGTTCTAGACGGCTGAGGAGTATAGCTATGCATAATTGTAACGCACGCACTTGTTTTGTGACGGCTGTCAAGTTGTAAGGTAGTATTGCCTACTGTGCGTTTCGGGTAATAAACAATACGTAGTTAGTTACACATATACCATGGTTACACACACACACACGCACACACACACACACACACACACACACACACACACACACACACACACAAACACACACACACACCCACACACACACACTCACACACACACACACACACACACACACACACACACACACACACCACCACCACCCACACACACACACACACACACACACACACCACCACCCGCACACACACACACACACACACACACACACACACACACACACACCACCACCCGCACACACACACACACACACACACACACACACACACACACACACACACACACACACACACACCACACACAACCACCCCACCCCCCCCCACACACACACCACACACACACACACACACCCCACACACACACACACAACACCACACACACACACACACACACACAAACACACACGCACACACGCACACACGCACACACGCACACACTCACACACGCACACACGCACACACGCACACACGCACACACGCACACACGCACACACGCACACACGCACACACACACACACACACACACACACACACACACACACACACACACACACACACACACACCATAACATCACATGGTTTCATAAGGAATCGGAACCAAATATACAACTTTCCACTCGTGGCGCCGCAACTTCAATCGATCCCGCCAAATTCGATGATAGCATATTTGCTAGATCGCAGCATCCGTATAACACAGCAGCCGATGTTTTAGAACGTGTAATAACTGCAATTTGTATGGTAGGCGTTTTGCCTCACATAGGGGTTTTGCCATATGCTCTACCCTACCGATTATGAAACCACGTTGGTCACGTGATGCCGACACCTGGATCAAAGCTGGTCTGACTTTACTGGTGTCGTAAAGGTCGCCTGCCTTGCCAGTGATGGACGAGACTTGTGCGTGAACCGAAGCAATTCGTCAAAGCCAAACGAGGTTCGCCAATAAAACGATGTCATGAACAACTAGGACGACAGTCCAGGGTCGGGAACAACTAGGACGACAGTCCAGGGTCGGGAACAACTAGGACGACAGTCCAGGGTCGGGAACAACTAGGACGACAGTCCAGGGTCTGGAACAACTAGGACGACAGTCCAGGATCTGGAACAACTAGGACGACAGTCCAGGGTCGGGAACATCAAGGACGGTGGTCCAGGGTCGGGAACAACTAGGACGACAGTCCAGGGTCTGGAACAACTAGGACGACAGTCCAGGGTATGGAACAACTAGGACGGTGGTCCAGGGTCGGGAACAACTAGGACGGCAGTCTAGGGTCGGGAACAACTAGGACGGTGGTCCAGGGTCTGGAACAACTAGGACGACAGTCCAGGGTCTGGAACAACTAGGACGACAGTCCAGGGTCTGGAACAACTAGGACGACAGTCGAGGGTCTGGAACAACTAGGACGACAGTCCAGGGTCTGGAACAACTAGGACGGTGGTCCAGGGTCGGGAACAACTAGGACGACAGTCCAGGGTCGGGAACATCTAGGACGGTGGTCCAGGGTCGGGAACAACTAGGACGACAGTCCAGGGTCTGGAACAACTAGGACGACAGTCCAGGGTCTGGAACAACTAGGACGGTGGTCCAGGGTCGGGAACAACTAGGACGACAGTCCA